>JAHDVE020007138.1:0-112073 GCA_022606495.2 Halesus radiatus
CGGCCTCCATGGCCGAGGGGTAAGGCTCTCGACTACGAATCCGAAGGTCGCGGGTTCAAATCCCGGCGTGTGCAAGTAAATTTTATTTAATTAATTTGCGTTGTTTTACAAATAATTGATTTAAAAATAATATATAGAATATTTGCGCACGTTCCAGAGTGGAAGATATTCTCAATATCGCCCTGGTGAAAGACCACCATTCAGAATTGAAACGTTGCTTGAAATGGCTTTTAGCCGTGTTTGGTGACCAGATCTGAATAGCCAGGAATTTTACCACCTTCCCCTCCCCCTTCTCCTTCCCCTCCTCAATAACTTTAACCTCACAACATTCCCCAATTGGGGGATGCCATAGTCTCACTGGCTCCAGACGGTTGGAAGCAGTTGGGACTCTTGTGCGGTATTCATGTAAAAAATATATGTATATATAAAATATAAGTATATATATGATCGTGCTTTCGGAGTGTCAGGACCTAAAGCCTGGAATGAACTGCCGCATGACTTGAATTATCAAAGACTCAACAGAATTCAGAACTAAACTTAAAACACATCTTTTCAGACAATTGTACCTTTAAATTGAAAAATCGGTGCGTAAATGAGTCCACAGCCCGCAACACTGTAAATAACTAAAGTGTAAAATAAAAAAATAAAAAGTAAATATTTATTAAAAGCTTTTTACGCTTTTTAAGGTAATTTTATGGATATTTTGAGTCATAAAATTCATTTTATGAATACTTTCCAGTCCTAAAAATTAAAAGTATCTCAATAAATACCAACTCTTCTTGTGCCACCAATCTTCTAATAAATGTAACATCAATAGAAAAGGACCAACAAATAACCATGTAAAACTATCATTTCTATAAATAAATTTTCTAATAAAACTGTGTTCATCTGAAGCGACGTGCCAGGTAAGTATGTTTTTCTGTATCTGTTTGTACATAATTAGTTAAGAAATATTTGTACAGCGCCCTTGAGGTGTTTTTGCACAATAACGGCGCTATACAAATCATCCAATTATTATTATTATTATTATTATTTATTTTTTTATGTCGTTTTATTTTATTTTATTTTAAAATTTTTATTTACATGCTTTATAACAATTGTTATTATTAATTTTTTTTTAGTACAGACAACAGGTAATATGCCCAAAACTTACATACATGAATGTGTACATAGCAATAATAATCAATAAGTACAATAAAGAACAACACATATTATCTTGCAAAAATGATAATAAGAATGAAAAAAAGCGAAAGGTTTAAAACATATTATAAGTAGGTGATAAACTAACCGATTGTCACCTGTGCTGATGGTACACTGTTTTGATACTTAATAAAGGCCATCATCACATTATCAGTTTGATATTAATGGTACAGGTTCAACCCTTTTAAAAAAATTGATTAATTGTGCCATTAAAAATGTCTATTTCATTATTCCAGTAGTGTATTATAATTTCTTAATAAAATCGAGAAATATACCCTATTTGTGTGATAGTCTTTAATATAAAAAAGTCTTTTATCCTCTTTGTTAATTTCCATGTTGGTGTATTAATTGTTGATTTGCTATAAAATGTTTTGTGTGTCAATTGGTGCATGTATAATTTTGTGTGAATACATCAGAAAGTTTACGTCTGACTGACAGAGATTATAGTTTATAGTGCAAAATTCGATTATTATACGTTCCAAATTGATTAGATAAACCTTCACGATATGCAATCACACGGGCTTTTATTTGTATGGAGTCGATTCTGTAATTATGAATCTCGTCAAATATAAAACAAAGCGGAAAAAGTTTAAAAATCCATATATATTAATCCATTGTAACACTTCATCTATAAAAAATGTCTCCACAGTATGTAAATAACATTTCTTATTAACTTGCTGGCGTTGCAAGGTCTGGGAGTCGTGGTTTTTATTGGTTGCGTAGGTTGCTTGCAACAAGTAATGCTACTACAGCTGACATGTCGAGAGGTACATTGATAAAAACAATTATGCCAACATTTCAATATTCTTGTATGGATCTACTTCCTTTCATACGCCTGTAATACGTACATAGGTGGGAGTACCTCCCATCTATGTATTATTTTTATATGACTGTGCACGTGTTCTTATCGTTACATCGATAAATCGTATCCTTCCACACACCCATACTCACACACACGCACTCCGCATCGTACGTCAATATTTTATCAATGGCATTCTTTTTTTGTTTTTTTGAGTTCCATTTCCTGTCGAGCTTTTCATTCAACTGTCATTATCAACACATAGGTATTGGAAACAATGTAACGGCCACGTAGACGGGGCTGCGCACTGTGTACCTGTACCAACACCGACACATTAACATTTATTATAATTGTCAACAAAGCTACGTGCACTTATCATCCCGAGTTTCATCGTCGGCTCATAAAGCTGAGTGGTACGTAACTCAATCTTATCAATAATACTCAATAATATTATCTTTTTTTTAGTACTCAATTTGTACTAAAAAAACCAGTACCTATTTTTTAATTTTAAATTTTTTTTTAAAATTTTTTACAAAAAAAAAAAATACAATTCAATAAGTACCGAAAAACTGCTTTTTTGTAGTTTGTCTAACGGGAGCTTGTTATAAAACATAAAATTTACAGACAAGGTTACAAAATATGTAAAATAAAAACATAAAAAAAAAACAATACAAAAAATAAAAACATAAAGAACATTTGTAACAAGGTAAAACCTAAATATTTATCAAGAATATTACTCTAAAATATTTCTTCAAAAATATATTAAAAAAAAAGAAAATTAAAACATAAATGAAAGCAATAAATTATGAATAAAATAATATTTTCTTATTTCTAATACAAATAGCCTCTTTCAGATACCCAAGGTTTAAATGTGTTTATTAATGGTTTAGTTTTAATACAGTTTTTTTTTAATTTCAGCGGGTAACATATTTATACAACTAGGAATCATGTGATCTAAAGTTCTTTGTCCATATTTGTTTTTATGCTTAGGAACCATTAATACTTCATTAAAATTTAGGCGAGTATTGTGAGTGTGTTGTAGTCTATTTGTATTAAATATAGGGTTATTAATGTGGTGAAATATAATTTTGTACCACAGAATTGATCTAACTGAACTGAGAATTTTGAGACTCCGATAAAAGTATGGAATATTATGCCTTTGTTCGTATAAACTTTTATGAGCTTAATAATTTAACCAATGAATTTTGTACCGATTGAATATGATTGATGTTTGTTTTACAGGAAAGTCCCCAGGCTGTAATTCCATACCTTATAACAGATTCCGCTATTGATAAATAAATTATTCAAAGTGTACAGATTGGAACAAAGAATTTCAATTTAAATATTCTACTAACAATTGATATTAATCGTAAACAAACCTTATTTATTTGAAAATCCCACTTGAAAATAAAACACACATACATAATTGTTTACTCTATAATATTTGATTTTCTCATCTCTCCATAACTACTTAACTATTACGCTATACCCAAATTATTGTTTTTTTCTGTACTATTCTTCACATCTCTTTATACTTAATTATTATACTTTTTTCTAGACGTACTATATTATCGTTTCATGTCAATAATAGGTTTTTTCCCTTCTGTATTGGTATAATGGCACTTAATATGAACTAAACTTGCCAATTTGATTGTCTTAAAACGGGATTTGTTCCTAGTTGGGCTGTCAAAGCTTTTTATTATTAGATAATATGTGTTTCAAATAAATCAATAAATTTAGATACCAGGTAAAACTAACATAAAAGTTTGTTTACCAAATCATAAAGTCTAATCTAATATTAGATTGGTACTACTTTACTATATGTAAACCATTATTAAAGCCGGCGTAGGTGAGTAAAATTCAAGTTTAGGAACTCGAGTGAAAACTATAATGGCTTTAAAAATAGGTATTATTATAGATTGGCGAACGCCGATTCTGAATAAATAACTTTTATTATATATAAACATACATAGAAATAATAAATCGTTATTTAAAAGTGAATAAAAAATCGTCTCATCAAAACACCTTGTTATGTTGGTAACATTGCATTTGGAACATATGACGTCACGTGTGCATTCTGCTTCTGGATTAGTATGAACTTTATGATTCTTCGCTTTTCTTTGTATTTTTTAGTTTTGGCGAAATTTAAACACAATTTGGCGACTTTAAGCTCTATAATTGTTGTTCATTATAAATATATTATTATTGAAATAAATTACAGTATTCATGAGAAAACCAATTATCAATACGGATATTGTTATAATATTAATGCTCAATACTATTATTATTCTTCGAGTTAAAGTTTCTAAAAATGTTAATAATTTTATTACTTATGTTTAATGATGGTTTCATTATGAACAGAATGTAAAATTATGTACGGTAAAGCTCATCCTTGTTTTGATATTTTACATTCTAATCTCAAAACTGATCAAAACCGACCTGCCATAGTTTTGGAACGTTTTGGCGGGCTTTGAAAAATTGAAACATTGAAAACTATTTTAACTATGAAAACTAACATTAGAAAAAAAAAAGTTAATATACCGATATTTAAGTTTGAATGTCATTATTGAAAAAAAAATATTGGACTGGGGTTCCTTATTGACATACGAGTACTCTAGTTTTGTTTACCTGTGATTCCGATTACATGTCAATGACAATACGTTTTTAGAGCAATTGGTGGTTTAGTTATCACAGTATTTTGTAATAATTATAGGTGTATGACACTTGTAGTTTATTATTATTTTCTTTACACTTGAAGTTAAAATTTTACGAATTTAAATCACTTTTATCTGACATTTCGGACTTTTGGCATAAGTACTTTACAAACATTGCATTTTTGATAATTCGGTTCATTTAATAGCATTATTATGCAACCTTTGACTCATAAATAATGTTTAACCCTTACCACTCCTTTGTCAGGTGCCAGCCGACATCACTATTTGTACGCTACAACTCCGTTGTCGGCTGGTGGCCGACAAGGTAAGACGTGCTCGCGCGGTGTATTTTCGCGCACAAAACTTGACACGTGACGTTTCTCGTATTCGGTAAAAAAACATTTAAATTTACGTTTTAATAAGATTTTGACTGTTTTCCGTTTTTGAATCAATAAATTAATTTAATATCTCTTTTTCCAATCAATAAATTAATATTTTGACATTATTTACATTATTAGAGTTGGCTGACAACAAATATTAAAAAAAATAATGGAGTGGTAAGGGTTACAGTCAATACGTAATATTTAGTTTTTTCTTGTTATTGTTAAAACTATGCAAATATCGATATTTTTAAAGAATGTCGTTGGCTGAATGACAGCTGTCATCCGAGAGAACCGGAACCGCTGTTTATGCAAGAAGTCTTTAAGCCTGAGGAAAATTATAAGGAATTTTCCCTGATAAAGATCCAGAATAGGTAAGATTGATATTATAATTTGTTTTCTCATCTTGTGCGGTTTTTTGGCGTTTATAAAATACGCAAATTAGTTAAAAAAACGTATAAATAAATGAATTAAAAATTACTATGTAATCACCACATATTAACATGTTTCAAAAGCGAGGCTTTTCTTATCAGAAATATACAGACTACAGACTACTGTATATTCCCGATGAGACAACACTTTTGATTAATTATTACCTACTTTAATCAATTTTTGTTTATGTTTATAATTGTTCTATGCTTACATTATTGTGTTACATGTTTATCATTTGTCTATACTAGACGTTACTATTTTTTAGTATTCTATATATTCCTAATGTAGAAAGCTTCGCTTTTGAAATATATTGATATGTATATATTAATAAAGTGGTGATAACAAAATAATTTGTAATTCATTAATTAATAATGACGCCACAAAATGAATACCAATCTTTTGAAGATTTTGTAAAACAGGTATATTTATGAAATAAAATTTGCAGTGAAAGTCATCCACATCTTATACTTCCACAGATTTTATTCCTTGCTATTTATTTGATTCTCGATCGTGCTTTTTTTAGAGTAATTCCACCTTTATTTTTTACTATTAAAAATCATTACACACAATGTATAGCGTAAATTTTACTTATGTATACTACACATATGAACATAAAATAGCTTATTTTATTTTACCATGAACCGAAATGGGCTACTTGCTATAACACGGCTCAAGCCAGCGTAGCAAGTAGGGGACATTTTTACTTATAAATTCTCTTACTGTATAACATCCTTTGTGAAACTAACTAATCATTTGTACACAATGTTATAATGTTAATAAACTATCTAACTCTTTTTTTTATAAGAAATGTTCCCTGGTTACGAAAAACCTGACAATATTTGAAAATCTCCTACTACTATCACAGTAAGCAGAAGATGTTGCTTGTGTCGTGATGGAGGACTTAGCAAGCCGAGGAATTGAAATCACGACGCCTGGGTGAGAACGAGACGCGATTTCAACTCAATTACTGGCCGGTCTATTTATCTATCACGTAGGCACGTCAAATGCATGGACTATTTCTTCACTACAGAAGCCGTCCGGTATTAAAATACTCGCTTGATTATAATTAATTTTGTGTATTTTTCAATTTCGTATCAATGATGTATCTGTTTCCTATCAACGGTCATCAATAGAATGGTTAAATATTGTACACGAAACCTTTAAAAATCAAGTATAAACTCCTCGCGTGTTTACAAAGAGCCGTAAATCAAAAAAAATAAATATATTCCCCAAATAAGTAAGAAAATAGCTTTTTAAGTTATCAATGTCCAAAAGAATTAACGTTCAGGTCTCATTCGCCGCAAAAAGCGATATAACTCACGATATTTGACAAACGCCAGGTCTAGGTATGATCGATTCTCCGTGATTGCGAATGTGGTAGTTAACCGAGTGTGTTTTTTGCTAGCTAGTGGGTCACGCCAAAATAAATCAAACATTGTATTTCGCGATGCATAAGATAAAGCAAGGCAAATAAATGTTCCCGTGTCGATGTGCGGATAACGGTTGGAACGAATCGTTTCCTATAATTCGTTTTAATTCCGTTGTCGAATTTGTCCCGCACGCCCGTGATATATTACAGTCCGCGTACACGAGCTCCGAGCTCGGCGGGCGCTTACTTCATTCTAGACTCGTCCGACACTTACGGAAATTCTGTTAAATAAAGCAGAGGTTACGAAAAACATTGAATAATGGGATTGTCATGTTCACAAGTCATAAGTCATAAATATGTAATCTATGAAGATTTGTCTGATATTAACACCTGCATTCATTTCTCATATCTGTGATCATATGACGAACCGAAATCTTACGACTTCCCTGCTCTAGAGATATTTCGGGAATTTCATGTATCATCTACAGAATTATATAAAAGAAATGCCTTATATAAAATTTGCTGAGAATTTTTCTCCAATAAAATTGTCTCCACTGATGGTATAACCAATATATTCGAAACAATGGTTTAATAGTCATTTTAATACTAAGAACGACCACAGCACAGAACCACTACTTGTATTTAGGTATAAGATTGTAAGTACAACATATTATTATAAAAAACACAAAATTAATGTAACTGAAACATTGAAATATTAACAATTCAAAAAGTACATTAACTCCTTCAACTTATATAATGACACGTTATTCTATCAGATAAATGACTATGTGGTTATTTTTTTAAAAGCATTATTCTAAAAATATTTTGATGATTTACGTTTGTAGTTATTTAATATTGTTTGTACATTAAATTGTTTTTATTTTATTTCCATTACGTATGTGAATACTCCTTCCATAACGACGACCTACTGGAGCTCAACTTAAGGAGAGTAGATTAATAGAAAGTAAAAAAAAAAATCATTTATGTGATGTATTATATATTGGCAAAATATATTATTCTGCAACAATAATTCTGGGACTAAGTACCAAATGCGAGCACCCTACTACTTCTCGCTTGCATACACTTGGAAACGAATTCACCACTGCTATAGATATATTTAATATTAGTTTACCCATATTTAAAAGGTACCTGAATGATATTTTTATGATGCAACGATTATAAGAGCATTGCATGGGAGCTATTGAATAATTACTCTTTTTTTTAATTACCTTTTTAGTTATTTACAATTCAAAAACTTGTTACTATTTTTTTTTCTCTGTAATGCACTATATTATGTTTTATAAAATTTCATACATTTTAACGTTATTCAAAATATAAAAACAGGTTGATTTTTTTCACAATGTCATGCACTCATATTATATTATTTTATGCACTTGCATATAGATCAGTCTATTACTATTTTTATTTAAAAAAAAGCATTGTCTGCAAAATTAAAAACCTTTCCCTCTATATCTACTCTGTGTCATGCACTTATACATACAGATATATCATAAATTTATCGTTAACTTAAAACCTGTTTTTTCTGTACACAAAATCACGAAAAATGTTAAAATATGTAAAATCCCACCGGGGCGTTAATAATTAATCAACAAATAAGTATTTTGTTATAATTATGCGATTTTTTTGGAATAAATAAATAAATGTCCTTTTTTCTACCCAAGCATTATATACCATGTTTAATTTTATTTCATTACATCTACGACATAACTATTTACAATGTACCCACACATAAGTTATAATTTGTGCGCACGTAACCGCGTTGTAAGATTTCTTTCTTTGTTCGGAGTAGATTGATTATTTTTAAATATTTTTTATAAGAAACACAAACAAAATATTTACACAAAAGCATCAAACATAATATATCATATACAATCGGTGTGTAAATATATCTAAAATGTGTTTACAACATGCATGGTGTACGCAATAAAGCTTGCGAATTATTTACTTACGAACAACAAGAATCTATCTCACTGAAACTCGGTGCGTGCAAAAACATGATGATAATACGATGGCCAAAGAAACGAAGATGTTTTAATTCTGTAATGCAGAAAGGAAAATAATGATTTTAAAAAGATTTTGATTGGTTTAATTTAATTTAATGTTTTAATTGCAATAGTGAAGAAATCAAATAAATATCAGATATTGCTTTTGAGAAAATTTCATTGTTGTGGTGTTTATTTAATTCATTGTTGTGGTGTATATTTAATTCATTGTTGTGGTGTATATTTAATTCATTTTTGTGGTGTATAATTAATTCATTGTTGTGGTGTTTATTTAATTCATTGTTGTGGTGTATATTTAATTCATTTTTGTGGTGTATATTTAATTCATTGTTGTGGTGTATATTTAATTAATTGTTGTTGTGTATATTTATTTCATTATTTGATCTTGACGTTCGTCGTTTAAAATTATAATATCCCACATTATTCAGGTGTATGTTTGTCCAGAACTAATAAAAAAATTGTATATCCGTCTCTAATGCATAGTGTGATCTCACTCACTAAGTTACTGTCAACTAGAAACAATTAAAAAAAATAGTGAAATCAATTAATATTCTTCTTTTGTGGAGGCTCTAAGATTCGAAACAGTTAAGTCTCTACTGATAGTAGGCGGTGAACTCCCGATCGATATGATAATATACGCAAGAATATTTTCTGAACAGATACAAATATTTATTAATTGATAAACTAAAGTTCTTAAAAACTTAAGACAAGATTTTTGTGCATAGCGCAAAGGGTAACAATTATTATTTTTATAAACAATAATTAGTAATCTAAAACACTCATCCAAATTGAAAAAAAACCTTTCCGAGCAAAGATAAATGTCGCCGACAGGACTCGAACCTGCACCCTTCTGATGTCCGGTTAGATGCTCTACCGTTGAGCTACGTCAACTTATCGCAAACCCGCCAAGTTAATCAATATATACTAGTGTTTCATTCAATAATTACTGTTTTTATTATATTTTCACCTGTAAACAACCAGCTTTATTAGTATGAGAGGAAGCATAGAAATTTAATCCTCAAAAATTTATGTTTGAAGAGTTGCCGTTACCTCTCTCATGATTGATTGTTGAGCAATATAATAAAGCAATGAATGAATTTTACTGTGATTAACTGGCAGGTTGGCCCAGCCAACAGTGCTTATTTTCTGGCTCATTTTCAATTTGGATGAGTGTTTTAGATTAATAATTATTGTTTATAAAAATAATAATAGATACAAATATATTTATATTTATCGTGTAATGTGGAGACTAAACAATTGATCCACATTCCAGAACGCTACGAACTACGGATACGCTCATAACTGACGGATTTTACTTGGCTTTATTTTAAGTTGAGTTTAAACGTGCACAGTGAAATTTACAACGCTGTGTAAATACCGAGAACGTGTTGTTTCATATGAAACGTGAAGTAAAATAATTATCAACCGTAAGCAGAGAAAGCTGCAATTGTTGATAGAACGAAGCCTAGTTGTATTAATAAATACAAGGAGGGAATAGGTAGAATCATAAGACGGACGCTGCCTTCACTAGGGATTGATATGGTCTGCCTTCTCTACTAAAAATGCAGGGGATAGCAAAAAATAATAACCAGGTTTTCATAAACTTCCGCTAAAAGAAAAGGCATCAAGAGCTAGTGAGGAAAAAGTTTTGATTTTATTTTAGTTTCAATGGCAGGAGCTGACAATTCCTTAACTGTGGTTCCGATATCCCAAAAAATCAATATTTTGTTTGGTTTTGTTTATTTTTGTATCGAAACAAAAAATTTACTGGCCAATTACGACGGATCTATATAGGCAGACGCCTATTGTTATTGCAAGTTTCTTTTATAAGTTAATATTTTACGAAAAGTTTCACACTTAATGCATTGGAAACATTTTTTATATCTGCTGAGATTGGAACAGTTTATAACCGGAATGATTTAATGGAATTATGACAAAGAACTTTTAATAAAATTAATACAAAGCTGTCGAAATAATTGGTACAACAATATTGACTAGAATGAACAGCATCTTTAACCTGAGCCATAAAAAATGACAACATTAAACATGTCAGGTTAAATAATAACCTGTCGAGAACATGATTTGCCACGTGACAAACAACATTGTATAAGGCAAACGGTTCGCCCCTTCGTGAATCTCGAAAAAAGCCGTTGAAAAAAACGTTGTAAAAAATCTGTAGTACCTACATCATGTCGATCAACACTGGCTCGTGAACAAAAACTCAAATATTGACCAGATCATCGTGCGGAGTAAAGCCGTGAAATCATCCCATTGTAAGCGACTGATCTTCGATGCACACCTTCCACAGCTCGGCTCCAGTCATCTGGCTTCATTACCTCCGCCGGACAAAGGAACGGACTGTATAAAAAGAGGCTGTTTGATATGACGTGATGAATGATAGCTTGATGCGGGCTAAATGATAGCTAATTGATTTTTTCAAGAGGCGCGGTACAGGTGCTCTCAATGGGGACTAATGGAGGGGAAAATGCTCTAAAACTACCTTATTCACCGTGAAATGTGTGTTTTATGCACGCCACAGTTTTTGCTTTCATTAATTGAATTGTTGTTGGATTAAATTGCGAAGGTGCATTTGGGATTTTACGATGTTCGGTGCCACTTAATGATTGGTTGAATTTATTAAATCAGGACGTTTTATAGGCACGGCCTAAATGGTACACTACCTGCGTAATATGGGAAAGGAGCCTTTAATTAATTTTCAAATAAAATTCACGGAATTATTTTCAAATAATTTACGTTAGAAAGATTAAAAAAAAAAATTCCCTTTTTGTATGGTTGATGTTACAAATTATTATAAACAATAAATTTTCGGCTGTGATGTGAGTACGTATATTCGAATTCTAAAACAGCCGTGCCATGTCTTCCTCGGACGTCCCCGGTTTATTATTCCATTCACATTAGCGTCATAAATTCTCCTTACACTCGAATCATCTAAGCGTCCCTTTCTTAATCTTGCTCATTACGCTTACACCAGCCTTGCATTCTTTACGAATCTCAACATTTTTCTCACACGATCATACATGGTTTTACTACACGTTCGCCTCAGAGATCTCTTTGCTTTAGCAATCAGTCAACTTCCATCCTTCCTCTGCCAGTTCCATACCCCACTGCCATACATAAGGGTTGGTATCAGGACTCCATTGTGGACTGCTCAAAAAATTCCACAATTATATTATCCCATAATTTTTCACGGATCGGTGCTAGTTACTTAAATAAAATATATTAAAAAAAAAAACAGTGAAACATAACAGTAACTCAAGTATTCTTAGAGACAACTTAATATAATCAATTATTTCCTGTTGAGTTCAATCTCAAAACACTGATGATAAAAAAAAAAAATTATGTAGGTGCAGGAATTGCTGAAAATGAATCGCCCGAACTTAATTCCCAAAGGCTAAAGCAAAAATCAAGCAATTGATTAGGCCAGGCAATACGAGTACTAGTGTAGCCGCACTGTTGAGAACATCTGCAGCAGATGATTGAGATTGGTATCTGAAGAGATCGGATACAGAATGACGCTACCGTTGGAGCACGTACGTCTCTAATGGAATCATTTATCTCGCTGCTCTTCGCAGTCGAATCATTTCAATTGAACCGTAGAGGTCCTCATACAACCCGGCAATTAAAATCACGTCAATTTTTTTACTCTTAACGATCAATTTTATTGATTAATCGGCCACGAATTCTGGTCGGGAAACTGTTTCACACAGTTACGATGTAATACATTGCATTCACACATACCAGCAAACGTATTAAAAACTTATCAAGTATTACTATATTACTAATACTTAACTAACTAACTAACCATAACGCCATTTTCCCGCAGCGGTAGGCAGAGAGGACGTACCGCCAAACAACTCGATCTTGGCATACATTTCTTGATTCATTCACATTCATACATCGTCTCATACATTCTCTTCTATTATTCCGACTTCTGACATGGCCCGACTCAAGTATTTGATTCACTCGATCGTGCCATGTCTTCCTCGGGCGCCCCCGGCTTCTTCTTCCATTCACATTCGCGTCATACATTTTTCTTACACTCCTTTCTTCGTTCATTTGCTCATACCATGCCCATACCATCTAAGCGTCCCTTTCTTAATCTTACTCATTACGCTTTCATCAGCCTTGCATTCTTTACGAATTTACTACTAATACTTCATATATATTTATAATAAAATTCATATAAAAGACAACATAATAAATTGTACACGAATACAGTTAAGACTGAAAGTGGTAAAAGAAGCACAGGCTATGAGGGTGTATGTGTATACGAGTATACAATCTCCTTCGCGATAGACTGAAAACGGTGAATAGAGTAAGAACATTAAAATAAAAACTGTTCAATCGCAAAATAAGTTTCCATTTCCCCACCTTCGTCTTCCCTTCTCCTTCCCCTCCCCAATACCTACAGCCTCACAATATTGCCTAATTGAGGATGCCATAGTCTCACTGACTCCAGACGGTTGGGAGTAGTGGGGATTCTTGTGCGGTATTCATATAAAAGAAAAATCGAGCTAAATAACAATGTATAATATAGAAGAGGAATAAATAAGATAGCTCTTATGTGTAATATAGAAATAATATGTAATATTAAGTAATATGTTATATATTTGAGAAATATTTAAGTTTGTTACATAAGTTTTAAATGTTTTTATTTTTATTTTATATAGACAAATGTGTATATATATTGTAACAATATCTGTAAATTTTGAGTTTGAATAACAAGCTCCCTTTAGACAAACTGCAAAAAAGTATCATTGAAGAAGATAATATTAACACATCCCAAATGAACCACGAAACCGAAAAAACAACAGAAAATAAAAAGATTTCAGTCGCATCTGGGATATCGGTGTAGATGACGTAAATTGAACTGGTCTCATTAGCTAAGTTGGTTAAGCGGTTACCCCGGATAGGTCCTGGGTTCGTGTCCCAGATGCGACTGAAATCTTTTTATTTTCTGTTGTTTTTTCGGTTTCGTGGTTCAATTGGGATGTGTTAATATTATCTTTTTCAATGATACTTTTTTGATTTTCTTTAAATATTACAATGAGGTTTAAAAACTTCAATAAGTTATAAAAAATAAATTGTAAGTATTAAAATAGGTTAAGAATAATAATATGTATGTATGTAGTTAATTAATATAATATATATCTAGTTAAGTTCAGAAAGTGAATTAATTATGTATTTCTTTTAACTTAATAAATAATAAAATAAAAATTAGAAAATGCTGGTATGTTTATGAGAAATTAAATTGAAATAGGAAACCATAACAAGGAAAAAATGTGACAAACCACTACAAACCGAGGACATGCATTTATTTATTGCTTTTAACAAAATTTTAATCGACTCGTGCCAAAAAATTCATACTCTACCCGAATTTTCGAAATTTTTATCGTGATTGTCAAAACAAGATAGTCCGTACAAGGTGTATCAGCAAGGGGCAAACTTTAACCAGTGATTCATGAGCATATTTCGAGTTGAAAATTTCAAAGAATCTTTGGTCCCAGAGAATATATATATATATTTTTTTACTTATTTGTACATTTAAGTTTACAAAATTACTAATTATAACTTATGTACTATTAGGTTCTTTACATGGAGCTAATGATAATTAATGTGTTTTTTATAATATATTTTAAATTTATTAATTGGTGCAATTTTGATTGTGTCCCACAGAGAATTATATAATTTTGTCTCTTTAAGAAATATACTATCTAATATTCAGCAGTCTAATTTCCTCACACGTTATTGTATTATGTCTGTGAATGTCCATGTTGTAAATAATATATTTGTAACAAGTTTTTTTCTGATTTCACGTATAAATAATAAATGCGTTCAATGTCAGCATTTGTTTCCCTGTTAGCCAATTTAATTGCTCTAACATTTTAGCTACTTTTGAATATCTATTATTTGCATTGTTCCATTTTGAAAAATTTGTAATTGGTTCTGTTTTCTGTCGTTACACAAGAAAAGTATCGTAGAACAGTAATTAAAATGTGTAGCACAAATAGAATTGTAAATTGAAACTGTCGTCTTTCTGGAAATTTTTGGACGTATTGTTCCAAAAAAAAATATATATATATTTTTGATATATTCAGCATATTTATTAAAGTTAAGTTTTGTGTCTAATATAACTCCTAAGTATTTTATATCATTTTTCATTTTCAATAATTTCAATATACCATTAATATTTTTTATCACAAATAAGCTCAGGAATCACTGGTTAAAATTTATCGGGTACGTTCTGATACATCCTGTACACAGCTGGTAGAGAATATTATGTATTTTTCAGGGAGAAAGGGTTTAATGATTTTCGAAATATTTCCATATTTTTTTTGTAAAGACAGCACTTATATATCATACACCACTATAACTTCGAAATAATTTGGACGTCCAAGTGAAGAATGCGTCCAACGGAAGAAGAAGTCGTGGACGTGTCACTCGAAGACTTCATCATGTTCATTGATCATACATAAAATGGAGCCATTTTTTATGAACCACAAATAATTCGGTTCGTTTAAATTTTTATAAACAGACAACGTGTTTCATAATCGTACTTAGAACAAAGTTATCTTTAAAAATCCTTCTAAATAAACGTATCATAAAATAAATACATACCATCCATTCAACTTTATTTGTTTTGCATTAACTTCGGACAGAATAATAAATGGATTCGTTATTTTTTCCTAAACGAAGATGCAAAAACTAGTCTCTGAAACAATTAATCATTAATACACCTGTGAGTGGAACGGCACGAGACATCATCTTCCGTCTCTCTCGGCAGACACAAACATGAAGAAGATCTACGATTGTTATGAACCTCAGGTCAAGTGTGTGATGTAGATCATTTTAACCTCAGTCAGAACTTAATCGATGAACTTTTAATGCCGGGGATTCATTTAGAGATGAACACGGTACTCTGGAAATCCCTTCCTGGAACTCAACAAAGTTCTGCTGGCAATTATTTTGTAATTTCACATTTCTGGAGTACGGGGAAAGAATATCGTATTAGTTACAAATAAATTAAAGAAATGAACACGTAAATTGTTTAGCTAGGCTACCCGGTCAGTGTTTACCTAAAGTCACTTATAGAATAGATAATTTTTTTCACGTATATTGCGCAAATGCGTTAACAGACCTCAACACTGTAAATAACAAAAAAAAATATTGTTTAATGTCTATTAAAAACTTCTTAACCTTTTTATGGTCATTTTGTAAATATTCTCCAGTCCTAAAAATTATAAATATTTCAAATAAATACCAACTCTTCTTGTGCCACCAATCCTCTAATAAATGTAACATCAACAGAAAAGGGATAAAATAGCAAATGTAAAAATCATATCTTCTCTAAGCTTAAATTTTCTAATAAAACTGTGTTCATGTGAAGCGACCTGCCAGGTAAGTATGTTTTTCTGTGTCTGTTTGTATATAATTAGATAGAGAATATGAAGTAATATTTGTACAGCGCCCCTCAGGTGATTTTTCACAAAAACGGCACTATATAAATCATCCAATTATTATTATATATTATTACACAAATACATTATTAAGAAAAAAACAATAATTTCATAAAATGTGTTGAAACAGTCATAAGATTAGGTGTATCAAGGGAATATGTGAATGTTTAATCTCGTAACAATTTTGTGAAAAATACTTCAACGCAATCTAGTTTAAAATTTTTATTATTAATACTACGAAAAAAAAAAATTTGAAGATTCGTGTCAACATTTAGCGCTATAACAAAACTTTTTGTTTATCAAGGGGGACCACTGGGCATGATACGATATTTTTTAATTTGGCATAGTTTGTACCCAAGAAACTTCATCTCATTATGATTTTTCCGAACACAATGAACAAATATCAGCATGTCAAACCCTTAGAATAAAGGGTAAAAGTTACAGGAGGGGCTCATTTATGATAAGTATGAATAGTTCATCCTTTTTAGCTGAGTGATTGAATCGCTTGTTCTAGTTAACGTTCGTTAATCATTATGGAGGTTTGAACATTTGAAAAATACATTAGCTGGCATTGACTGACGCGCCGGGTCCCGCAGGGGTCCCTCCTTATTGTTTTTTTTTCTCGTTCACTTTCTTAAAAGTTTAAAAGCTTTTAATTTGTTCCGTTCCCTCCCGCCGAAGATGAAGTGCAGGAATTCTCGTTGGCTGACGCATTAATTTGGTGCAGGGCCTGCCATGACGTATTGAATGTGTCTAGTTTTAAGTGAAATTTGACGATCGTCGTTAGTCAGGCGGCTAAACGGCCTGTCAGGTGAGGACCGCGAGGATTGTGAGTCTAAGGACTGTGGGTATTGGGAGTATTGCCAGTATTGCCAGTATTGGGTCAGTGATCTGGAGATACCGGGGAACAATGGGTGTGTAGGCAATGGCAACACTATTAGCTGTCCGTAGGTGGCCACGAAACACGTGATGCGCCTAATCATGGTGCGAACTATCAATGTAACGAAATGAAGTTTTGTTAAGGAATTTATTGAAAAGATCGAATGTCAAATATCAAAACAAGGATGAGCTTTACAGTACATTTATATTCTATTTATAGTAAACCATAACTAAACATAAGATTATACAACATTGTGTAACCCTTTAGAAACTTTAACTCAAAGAATAATAATAGTATTGCCCATTAAAATTATCATAATATTCGTATTGAAAATTGGTTTGCTCATGAATATTCTAACGTATGTCATTAATAATTTTTTTTTGTATTGAACAAAAATTGTAGATCGTAAAGTCACCCAAATTATGTTGAAATTTCGCCAAAACCAAACAAATATGTATTTAAAATACAAAACATAATCTAAAAAGGTAAATTTCCATACTAACCCAAAAATAGAATACACACGTGACGTCAGATGTTCCAAATATAATGGTAGTACCATAATAAGGTGTTTTGATTAATTATTCACTTTTAAATAACGATTTACAATTTCTAAGTATAATTATATATGATTAAAGTTATATATTCAAAATCGGCGTTGGCTGATTTAATGAATATATATGTTTAAAGCCATTATATTTTTCACTGGAGTTTCTTATTTGGAAGAAAGACTGGGTATTTTTAAACGTGTTGGTTGTTAAATGAGGTTACCAGTTCATAATGGAGTTCTGCTACCAACGCTGTCATGGAAGTGGTTGATAAAATATGAAAGCAGATTGAATGCGGTAGAAATCAGCTTCCTTACACATGTTGTAAAAATGAATGATCTTATTAAAAACGAAGAGATCGCAAACTGTGCCGATGAAAGCGTACGTAAGAAAGGGTCGCTTAAATTATTCGCTTATAAGACTAAATGGGGAAATAAATGAAATAGGAAGTCCAGGACGCTCCTGGAAGATGTGGCACGATCAAGTGAATTGAATACTCGATTTGGGTCGTGTCAAGAATCGAAATAACAAAAGAGTAATTATTGCACTTGCAGTATGCACTATTTTATGCTCCGAAAGCGAGCAATTTTGTTTACCAGAACAGGCCAATCACCAGGGCGACTCTATTTCTCACCTGACAGACTTGACTGTTGACATTTCTAATATACCTTACAGACAATTTTGCGACAATCTCTTAACCCATAGATACTCTTACCAAACTATTTATAAAATTTCCCACATGACTTTTTATGCTGTACCTATCAACATTTCACTTCTTGCATATTGAGTTAAGAGGCGTTCTATCCTCTTTATTTACCCACACTTAGAAATACTAAAATGATTGGATGCTTTTATTCTAGCACTTACATTCATAAATACAAAAAAACAAGAAATAACAACAATCACACATTTGTCAAAAACACAATATTTGGACGAAATAACTTCTTATACTATAGTACTAAGCTCTACAACAAAATTCCACTCTCATTAAGAATCACAACAACCATAATTTTAAAAACCCAATAAAACATTGGATACGTTGCATAGGGAGATCTGAAATAGAAAATATATTAACACCAAATACAGACTAACACCGAAACCACTCAACTGAACTTAAACACCTCACCTTTGAATTTTTTTTATTTTTTCCATCAAGCACATCAATTTAATATAATGTAATTTAATATTTTGTAAATGAAATCCTCAGCACGAGAAATCCCAGTGAGGTAATCATTATTTGTAATTATAAAAAAAGAAGACAATAAAACATTATTATTATTGAAAACGTTTTTTAACGAGCTGAGCAATTTCAATATTTTCAACAAGTTGGTGTCCTGTAGTAAGAAACGCGTCCTTTATTTCTGCTCGTTTGAAATATATGTAACACTTGGTTCGATACACAAGTGCAATGTGATGCAACATGCTACATTGCAAGTGACCTTTAACGTCACCCGTCACCTATGCATGTCATGGATGTGGACCGTTTCACGGAATCATTGGCATTTCGCAAAATTCCACGTGAATGCATATTTCTATCGACCTTTGAAGGTTGATTTGACCGTGTAATGTGATCAGACAAGGTGTGCCTGACCTAACATTCGTTACGCGCGCCCTTAACCTCCTGGTGCAGAATACACCACATACATGCTCACGAGTCACATGCTTGTACCTGCCATCTGCATGGGAGGGCTATGGAGAAACGTGTAACGTCGACTACCAAAGCATTAGTTTAAAAGTATGATAAGGTGAAAAACAATTGACAGAATTTTTTAAATAAAATTCGAGGAAAGTCTTTTTGCTATGTTCACACCAGAAAATATGTACTGGTCATTCATATACAAGTACTGCTTGTGCATATATCATGAACCTATCCAGAAATGCATAACGAAATATGCCGAACTAACTAACCATCACGCCGTCTCCCCGCAGAGGTAGGCAGAAAGGACGAACCGCCAAACAACTTGATCTTGGCATACACTTCTTGCTTCATTAACATTCATACATCGTCTCATACATTCTCTCCTATTATTCCGACTTCTGACATGACTCAAGTATTTGATTCACTTGATCGTGCCATGTCTTCCACGGGCTTCCCCGGCTTCTTCTTCCATTCACATTCGCGTCATATATTCTTCTTAGACTCCTTTCTTCGTTCATTCGCTCTAGATGCACGAACCATCTAAGCTACCTTTTCTTAATCTTACTCATTACGCTTACATCAGCCTTCCATTCTTTCAGAATCTCACATTTTTTTCTCACGATCATACATGTATTTACTACGAATTAATTAGCCTTAGAGATTTTTTTAAAAATTTTTTTTACATGAATACCTCACAAGAGTCCCAACTGCTCCCAACCGTCTGGAGCCAGTGAGACTATGGCATTCCCAGTTGGAGAATGTTGTGAGGTTGAAGGTATTGGGGAGGGAAGGAGAAGGGAAAGAGGAAGGTGGGGAATATCTGGCTATTCAGATCTGGTCACCAAACACGGCTAAAAGCCATTTCAAGCAACGTTTCAATTTCGAATGGTGGTCTTTCACCAGGGCGATACTGAGTATCTTCCACTCTGGAACGTGCGCAAATACAGTATTATTTTTAATAAATTAATTGTGAAACAACACAAATTAATTAAATAAAATTTACTTGCGCACGCCGGGATTTGAACCCGCGACCTTCGGATTCGTAGTCGAGAGCCTTACCCCTCGACCATGGAGGCCGTCAAGAGATCTCATTTCGACGGCATTCCGTTTACTCTCATCCTTTCTCTGCCAATTCCATACCTCACTGCCATACATCAGGGTTAGTATCAACACTCCATCGTGGACTGCTAGCTTCGCTTCTTTGGACAACTTTTTTTTAGCGCCAACCGCGTTCAGTCCTCCGTTAATGAAGTTTCCTGCATCCACTATTCTTTCAGTATCAGTTTTTATATCTCTCGTAACCCGTAAACATACTTTCCAAAAAAACAAACTCATCGATCTGCTCCAAGTATTCGTCATTCACAACTATATTGCCGAACTGAGACATACATGTAGAACGTTGAACCCTTTACTGAATTATAAATGCACTTAAATTTTTAAGAATATCTATCAACCGGATTTCTTTCTTCCAAAAACTGTAAGCAAGAGAATCTGAAGATCTATACTCAAAACATTTTAACTTTTATTTATATTTGCTGTACGTACATTATTTCGCTACTTATTTTTATTTTTTAGTTTGGTGTTTTGTAACATGAGATAACGATATTTAAATATATTTTTATTTTTAAAATTTTTATTTTACAAATGTCTTCTATTATCCGTAATAATAATATTAATAAAAATAAATGCATTATTTATATAGCGCTGTCATCGTAGAAAAATCACTTCAAGAGTGCTTTTCAACTTAATGTATCTATTTTGTTTTGAAGACTTTTATCCACTGTGTACATTTGTTACTTAATTTTATTTATTTGCTACCGGTTTCTATACATCCGTGTCATTTACCAGCGTTCCTAAAACAAACTTAAATTTAATTTAAATTAAGTTACTAATTTAACTAACCAATGTACACAGTGGATAAAACTCTTCAAAACAAAATGTCTAGAAATTGTTACATAGTTAATGCTCAAAGAAATTCAAAATTAATTTATCTAACCTGTAACTTATCATTTAGATTTGTATTAAACAATTAAAAGCTAAGCTTTATTACTAACGGCTTAGAACTAAGATTTATAACTAGTGACTTACAACTAAGTACTCATGTTTATAACTAGTCACTTAAATATCATATTTATCATTCACTTACTATTTTTATTTTATTTTTATAAACCTATGTATGTAAGCTTTATACGGAATGTGTTGGACTACGCCAACCTACCCACATACCGGTATAAACACTTATTGTTAACTAAGACTTATAACTAGTGTCTTTAAACTATTGACATATGTACATACTTATGACCAAGTGGATCTGAAAACAATATTTTTCTATGACTTTCAGCTATGGCTAAAAATTAGAGACTTTCAATTCAAATATATGTCGGATGTGTAAATTGGTAACTTTTGCATGAGAGCTGTAGTAGTTGTAATAATATGTTTTTCCAACGAAATAAATATGGGGTTTATGCAAAATATCAAAAACCACATTATATTTCTTTATTTCAGAAACAATAAAAATGTAGACGTGAAACTCTAAGCACGTAGAATCGGAATTTAAAAGCTTTAGTAAGAAGTTACCATTTCCACATCCGACATTGTTCGTTGGGACCGTCGATATACTTACATTTAAAAATACGTACATTATTTAATGATTTTTCCCCGTGTTGTTAGTGACAACTTGATATTAACAACAATGGGATGAGTTAATTTTTGAAATTTTGTACACAGAATGTATATAAATATAAAAATTAGACTATAACGTAATATTAAACATCAGTGGGACGAGTTTGCGTATGATATAACACAGCTCTGTGCACAGGTAATACAGAAATACCGATTTTTTTTTACTGTGCGTCCAATCAGTTTAAGGATAAGATATATATTTATACGTTTAATATTCTACATGCTAGAGCAAGTCAGAAATGTTTACGAGAATAAAATAAATTGTTATAAGGGCCAGAAGGTTATGTGTTGAATTTCCTGGGTGACTTTACACTCAAATATGTAAAAATACTTAAATATTTTTGAATTTTACATAATTTATCGCCAATTCTGCATCTTCTTGTAATGCATTCTTCATTTCCGTGATCTTTCTCAAGTTCGCTTGTATTTTTAGAGACATAACCGGATAACAAAAGTTTGTTACGAAATTTGGGCTTATGGTGGATCTAAAAAAATACAGGCTATATACATTTGTAGAGTTCTCCGGGATATGCTATTGTGCAAGTCACAACACGAGGATAGCCGGCTGTCAGGGAAACTGACCACTCAAGTTCAACAGCTTAGCCGTGTTGTAGTTGCTATGGGGATATTCTGTGCTTAAGATAAAACGTACGCGATACACGAAAGAGCATCGCACTGTATTCCTGAGGAGGTTAAAAATATGGCTTGTTAACATAGCTCGTATCTTGGAACCCTTCAAACCATTATCTTAAATATTTAACCATTTAAAAATTGACGTGAGGTGTGCGCTGTTAAGTTAAAGCGAATTTAGGTAGTTTTTTTTACAATAACTCAACACAGGAGGCCCTGAGGGAAATAATTTCCCTCAAGGCCTATATTATCGTCGGGGGATCTTTCAGAAGATAGGAAGGAGTGAACCTGGGTTTTGAAGAGACCCATGCTGTAGGAGGGAGGAAACACAGAGGTCGGCAGATCATTCCACAGCCCAGCTGTTGAACATAAAAAACGAGTCATGGAAGCGAATCGTTCTCATGTGACAAATGTCAACCGTGTGCAAATATTGGGCGCGCGTTTGGCGTGTTTCCCGACTGTGAACCGGTGCCGAAGGTATCAATGACGCTAGTTCTTCAGAGTCGAGTGGTTTTTCCAAATAAGAAAAAAATAAAAAAAATGAAAAAAAAATAAAAATAAATAAATAAAAAAATAAATAAAAAAATACCGATATAACAAGGACAGCATTCCCACCTTATGTCTGTGCTCCAAAGAAGATGAATCTATCAAACGGACCGCCTGTTTCCGAGCAGAGTCAAAGAATTTTTCAGATATTTAGGGGCTCCTGACCAGGGGTGGCTGCCAAATTCTACATTGGGGCGTACTTGCGATTTATACATGGCCAGCAGTTGTGTACTATCTGCAGTATCTGCGGGCTGAGATGAGATGCTAACTTTACTCTGGCTTCGATGGAGCCCCTATACATGAGCTTCACTTAGGATTACACCAAGCTTATCAATGGAGGGCTTGTTGGGAAGATTGCTTCCATTAAAGGTACTATTTCACTTACCATGTCTAAACAAACTAAAATCAGAGTGCACAAGGTAGACATGAACAATTTTGCACGTGCTCGCAATGCTCTACTTTCCACATAATTACATAAAATACTCTCCAGGGTGTACTAGAAGCAAAAAGCTTTAACTATTAATTTGAGTGGAGATTTTTGATTTCATAATACCATTTTTCGGAAGGTAGCAAACACAATACTTATCTCATACAGCCGGATTATCCGCACTACTTCGAATATAAGAAATCCCCAGAATATTTCAAACTAGAAATATTTATAACTTATGTAACTTTTCAATATTATAAATAAGCATGTAGAATAAAAATAAATAGCAATCACTATAGTCAACTAAGAAATCCCGAAACTATCCATATTCTTTTTTAAGAACCGACTTAACCTTCTCCTAACCTCTTGTGCGAATATGTCGACTATACAATATCCTCTGTAGCGGCAATATTCCGGACATATTTAGCGATATCCCCCAGAAATTTACAAAATTTTTGAATCTCATGTTTTCACTTGACTTCACTTGACGTAAAGATTATTTTCCCTTGTTTCTTGTTTTCCAATCTCGGCCGCTGGACCCACAGCACCGACTCCCCCCCATCTCCGCCCAAATTTCTTCTTATACCATCTATTACTTTAGTGAGCGGGCTTAAATATAAGATTGCTATCAACAAGTGCCGCTACCACATAAAAAAAAGTTTACAATTCTTTGAAATAAATTAAGTAAAAGCCCTACAGTAGCACAGACTATCTCCACATTTATACACCTCTAACCACAGTTGACCCAGGGAGAGGGAAAAAATGTTCCTTGGCCCTGTACACAAAAGTTTTACGGTGCGATATATTTTTTTTTTTGTTGTTGTTCTTAGTTACTTATTATTTTATTTTTATGTATTTTAATGCACCGGTATCGGACGGTTGTTATTTATTCTTTCTAATTTATTTGTTTTGTACATAATAAATAAATAAACAGGCCAGTCTCATGGTTCTCACAAATGCGTTTCGCCCGACGACATACCTTAACACTTTTAAAAAAAATTCTAAGTTTTGTAAGGAGTTAAACAGTTCTTCCTCCTACGTAACAACTTCTACTCCAAAATGGTAAACCCGTTGTCAACTGGCCATGAAATACTTCGTACCCGCGGTGTACTCTGTGAAAACAATCTATTAGATACAGTAGTCAAACGAATCTCCCGTCGTCCAGTACAAGTAATTTGTCTCTGATGTTATCAATACGTTGTATTAATATTATCTTAAATAGTATGGGTAATGCGGAACATGGAAATTGGCGTGTACGTATTTGGTGCATAGTGAGATATTTCCACGCTTATTATATGCCACAGAAATATTACCTGTGTTTAAATCCGTGCACTTCTTTAAAATAATATTCTTTATTTAATTTCTTATACATTACATTACAGATTCAATGCGAATAAGAAATTCCACGTACCTACCAAAACAAAAAGATTTGCTAAAAAAAATTATTCAGTCAATGGTCAAGATCGCGTCAATGAGAAGAGATTTTTTCAAGAATCAATAGTATTTCCCCTTTGAATCTGTCCTCACTGACGCTAAATATGTCGATATCCTGTGAGATTTTATTCAGGAGCAATATACTCCTTCCCACCGAATGAATCATTGGCAGGTTGGTCCTACAGGTAGGAAGATAGAATAATCTATGAAGACGCTGTCTTAGATAGTCATCAGGAACATGGAACTTATGCGCTCCAAAATCGCTGAATTCTCTATACAGCCTCTCAGCAATCTAAAAAAAATAGGCAGCAGCATAATCCCAAACTTTTGAACTGCAGGGAGTGAAATCCAAGTATGCCCAGAAGAAAGTTAGTTGGATAAAGCCACGAATAGTGGTCATGCCGAGAAATCTCAAAAACTCACCTCGTGAGGATTCCAAATAGCATGTAGATACTGTACGTCTGCGGTTGACGACTCTTCAATCGTAAAATTCAAAAAATTGTTAACAAAAGAGGCCAACAAGAAAAATAGTAGCATCTCCGGCCACGGAAAGTCGTATTTTGAGGACCATGGAAGGCTTTATTATGACGCTCAGCAGTGTGGGCTACAGTTTCAGGATACCATGGAGCCAGCCATGCCTTTATTAGATTATTTGATTAAAAATAACTATTCAAATACTTTTAAAATATTAACAATTAGTTTCATCAGAGTTGCATCAATTTTTTCGTAATTGAACAATTGAAAATAAAACATGGAATGATGTGGCATTTGACTTTCTTTTTTCTCCACATGGAAATAATGTTGCCTACAGAAAATAATTGCCCCCAAAAGTGCGGGCAAAACGCTGTGCAAAACTTATTATTTCAAGCTCTCTGGCCAGTTAGATAATTTTTAGAAGCACAAATAAAATATTATCTATTCTACGGTCAATATGACATGATTGTAAGCAGTGTAAAATTCAATGCAATTATAATTCTTGTTCTATATCTTGAGATCGGGCAACCGTTCCAGGTAGATAGAATCTCGGCTATACACGTAGATACACTGGCACTTGATTTTTTCACGAGTTAATATTTGAACCTTATTTTTTTTGTAGTTTGCGTTTCAATTTTTTAAGGTGTTGCCCTTTAAAGGGATCGGTTTGGGGTTCGGACCACCTCCCAGGTATTATTCTTATTCCAGTGTGTTATTCCAGCAGGGATCGTGGGTGCCAGCCGCGGAGTCTGGGAGATAATAATATATAGGAGGGTAAGGACTTCACTGCGTCCCTTTTAATTGCAGTGCTCTGTTGGGTTAATAAATACCTCTCGATCACATGGCTAATGACGATAAATAACTGCCCGTTGTTCGATCTTTTAACTTTGTTTTATGACGGTTTACAGAAGCTGGAAGCATTCTTACAAACAAACTGGTTATTCATCTACTTATAAAGATGCGTTATAACAGGATGGAAGTTAAAAATTCTAAAACTACGTTTAGGATTTAAAACATGCACTAACAATGTGTTCCAATTGTAAAGAAATAAGTCAGGTGAAAATGAGAGACATGAGGCGTAGGTGCAAAACTTTGCGTGGTTAAAACACGCCTAACTGAAAGACGAATGAATAAGAGTGAGAAAGGAGTTTGAAGTAGACTCTACGGAGAATTTGCCAAGAAACGATTGTCGAGATAATATATGGCGCACTAGTAGGTGGAAGTGGTTCTACGAAGATATAAAGTAAAGGCAATATAGTTATAAATGTATACGTCGGCTTGATTTTGGTCATTTTGACAATTAGAAGAGGGGTCTATATTAGTTTTTGTTTTCTCTGGATACCCATTTGGAACACTAGTTATAATGCAGGTACAGTATTTCTGGATTTCGGAATTATGTGGATATACTTTAAAATGTATTGAACGAATCATCAATGTGTTGAGACAAATTTATTATGTCATAAGAAACTACACTGAAAAATATAAAGTCTTTAAATAAATACATTCATATAGATCAGCAAACGCCGATTTTGAATATATAACTTTTATTGTGTATGTTTCCATACCTAGAATTTATAAATCGTTATTTGGAAGTGAATAAAAAATCATCTCATCGAAAAAAAAATTGGAACATTTGACGTCACGTGCGCATTCTGTTATTGGATTAGTATGGAAATTTTTATTTTTCGATTTTGTTTCGTATTTTAAATATGTATTTTTTTAGTTTTTAAGCTCTATAATTGTTTTTCAATATTAAAAAAAATATTAATTAAATAAATCAGGGTATTCACGAGCAAACCAATTATGAATACGGATATTATGATAATATTAATCCTCAATACCATTATTATTCTTTTAATTCAATTTCTAAAAAGGTAGATAATTTTATTACTTTTGTTTAGTTATGATTTACTATGAATAGAATATAAAATTATATACGGTAAAGCTCATCCTTTTTTTGACATTTGACATTCTAACCTCAAAACTGATAATTACCGACCAGTCATAGATTTGGAGCGTTTTGACGGGCTTTGAAAAATTAAAACTTTGTCAATTATTTTGACAATGAAAACTAACTTTAAAAGAATAACGAAACATACTGGTATTTAGGTTTGAATGTCATTATTGATAAAAAAAATTTAAAAAAAATTGGACTGGAGTTCCTTACCGTGCAAGGCACCATGACACGTGATGGTTGATGCATCATAAAGCTGAACAATATCGTATCAAAAAACACCTATAAGTTAGACGATTCACCTTCTCAATGAAAATGAATCTACATTAGATATCTTTAAATACCTATATCCATAAAAAAAAAAGAAATTTTAATGAATATCTAATTCGACGGCCTCTGTGGTCGAGGGGTAAGGCTCTCGACTTCCTAGAGCTAGTAGAACTATGTCACTCCTCATTAGGGGTTCTTCTGAAGTAGAAGAAAAATCGAAGTGAGATAAAGAAAATTGGGACATTGGAAAAGGGGCGAGTGTCTGCCTATTCAAACCATGCAACTAAACACACTTTCGACGGCCTCCATGGTCGAGGGGTAAGGCTCTCGACTACGAATCCGAAGGTCGCGGGTTCAAATCCCGGCGTGCGCCTTTAAAATTTATTTAATTAATTTGTGCTGTTTCACAAATAATTCATTTAAAAATAGTATTTAGTATATTTGAGCACGTTCCAGAGTGGAAGATACTCTCAGTATCGCCCTGGTGAAAGACCACCATTCAGAATTGAAACGTTGCTTGAAATGGATTTCAGCCGTGTTTGGTGACCAGATCTGAATAGCCAGGTATTTCCCCATCTTTCTCTTCCCCTCCCCAATACCTTCAACCTCACAACATTCCCCAATTAGGGATTCCATAGTCTCACTGGCTCCAGACGGTTGGGAGCAGTTGGGACTCTTGCGCGGTATTCTTGTAAAAAAAAAATAATGAAATATGCCAAAGGGGTCAACACAAAAGTTTTCATGATAATATGTCTGATCAAGCATTGACATATTAACATGACAAGATGTGAAAATGTGTGTTAAAGCAAATACCCTATTTAGATAATAAGTCCAACTTCTGAAATTTTATGCTAATATGCTACACTAGCGCCTCTAGCAGCGGGATTTACAAGAATTGTTTGTTTCATTAAATTTTAATATATGTTTTGTGAACTATATTCGTAATAAATTGTAATAAAATTTAGGTAACACGCATGTGATCGCACTGCTTTGATATATTAAGTCAAAAAGTGAAGTCTGAAAATAAGAAATTAAAGAAAATATCTCACAATTTATTAAATTAGTATATCATTTCCTTTCTAAACCACCACACCGAAAGCGAGATGCGAGACTGATAACTGTTAGTACAAACCTAGTAGCATATTTAATGTTTTTCTTAAATGAGCAAAAAAGCAGCAAAGTCATATTAATAATATGGTTCACCTAATATTTATTTTAATGAATTTTTGTTTCCTACAATTTATTAAGAATATTTCCAAAGAATATCTATTAAAATGTATGCATCTCTTTCCTAATCTTTCCCATTACGCTCAAATCAGCCTAGCATTCTTTACAAATCTCAGCATTTTTCACACGGTCATACATTACCCTAGTTGCACTAGTTTTACCACACATATGCCCCAAGGATCTCATTTCTACAACATTAAGTGTGTCAAATGTGGACGTATTATCTCTTTACGGTATTTTGTAAAGGCGATCCATTTCGTAAAATTTGAACGAAATCACGCACTCCTTATACAGGTGGCGAAAAGGTTGAAATTGCTAATGTACGCAAAAAAAACGTCACAAAATGCGTTTTTATTATTTTTTTAAAACTCAGGCATAAGTATTAAAATCTTTTTCAGTCATATTCTATAAAACTTAGTTTGCCACAATGAGCAATATGACAATATCCGAGATTTTGCACTTAATTTTTTGTCTAGGCTTGTAAAAAGATTCACCAAAAAATGCCCCGTTAAACGAAAGACCAAGGTGTGTTCTACTCTAACTAACTAAAACTAACTAACCATCACGCCGTTTCGCCGCAGGGGGAGGCAGAGAGGATGGACCGCCAAACAACTTGATCTTGGCATACACTTCTTACTTCATTCACTTTCATACAACGTCTCATACATTCTCTTCTGTTATTCCGACTTCTGACATGGCCCGACTCAAGTATTTGATTCACTCGATCGTGCCACGTCTTCCTTGGACGTCCCCGGCTTCTTCTTCCATTCACATTCGCGTTATATATTCTCCTTACACTACTTTCTTCATTCATTCGCTCTACATGCCCAAACTATCTAAGCGTCCCTTTCTTAATCTTGCTCACTACGCTTACATCAGCCTTGCATTCTTTACGAATCTCAACATTTTTCACTCAGTTTCAGTTTACTTTCATCCTTCCTCTGCCAGTTCCATGCCTCACTGCCATACATCAGAGTTGGTATCAGCACTCCATTGTGGACTGCTAGCTTCGCTTCTTTGGACAACTTTTTGTTTGCGCTAACCGCGTTCAGTCCTCCGTTAATGGAGTTTCCTGCATTCACCCTTCTTTCAATATCCCTATCAGTCTTTCCATCTCTCGTAAACATACTTCCCAAATACACAAACTCGTCTACCTGCTCCAAGTATTCATCATTCACAACTATATTGCACACTGTTTTCGTATTCTCTCTTTCAAACACCATGATTTTAGACTTACTTACATTCATCATTAGCTCATTTTTCATACATACTTCGTTCATCCTAGATACGAGGGACTCTAGATCTTCTATACTATTAGCAATCAGCACCGCATCATCAGCATACAACAGGCAACATACTTGCAGACTACTCATTTTTGCGCCCAAGCCCACCTCTTTCAATTCTTGCATACAATTATCTACTCGCAGTATTTAATTAACTCATAAATGATATTTCTAGGCCATCAAATTTTAAAACCAAAAATACATGATTTTGCATTACTTCCCATTGCATCGCTCTGACTTAATTATAAATAACGTGTTCAGTGTCCGAAATAATTCATTTAAAAGAATATAATGTTTTCTCAAAATTGTTTGTAGTTCATGGCAGTCTAACTGGCATTGTTAAAATACGTATAAAATGATAATATTTTTTTTCTTTTGTAAGCTCGTAGGTACTTTACCATTCTTCTTTTTATCGTACATAACTCTCATTTATAATATGCTTTAAAATAAATATTCCAGGCGTCTAAATAGACAGAAGATCGATCGTTCTCGACTTCCTCTTATGTCAATATTCTTTCTCAATTCATTCGGGGTGGGTATATTCTGATTCCTACAGGTCATCCCATCACGCTGCGAAATTTAGACTCTTCCTTACAAATGTGTTATTTGTGCTGGGTGGATATTAAGTTAGTTTATTATTGTCTGGCTATTGTTCCGCTGACATTCCCGTCTGGGCCGCCCGCCATTGTCACTGCGCCTGCCTGCATATTGTTAAAGTGTTATTATCATGCCGGGATTTCGGATACACCATGCCCCATTCACCGTGCACCGTGTTTATAATAATATTATAAAATGAAGTATGCCCGGTCCACGCCGGGCATTGATTTGTATCTTCCATGTTCATATTAGGTTCATTTGATGTTAACATTCTGACTCTGTCAGGTGACGAAATGATAAACGTTTACGTAAAAAAATTGTATGGGAAAGATTTCGATTCTTTGGAGAGCATTTTATTTCATCAGATTTATTTTTATAATTTTTTTTTAATAACTTGTAGCAGCTTATAAACCTCAATGTCATATATTTTTAATCATTGAAGATATTATTAACAACTCCCAAATCGAAACACGAAACCGAAAAGACACAGAAAATAAAGATGAAGGTAGCAACTGGGATTCGAACCCAGGACCGCGTGGTTTATCCGGGACCTGCGCCCTATGCCAACTGAGCTACGGCTACCCCAATCCGTCCCGTAATTTTTATCGGTATCATACTTCGCTTCTAAGATCTGTCAATATCATCTTCATTTAATTCCGAGTGCAGGTCCGGATTAAAAATTTGATTCGATAATCAACACATCTGTCGTAAGTCACCCCAAGTGGTTCACTGCATTTAGTGACTCGTGGGGTGAGGTTTTTCCAGGTCTTGGCGCGGGATGCCTCTGCCAACCAGAGTTAAGGGAGACCCCTTGACCTCCCCAGCCGGACTGTCTTCGACCCATCGCTTTGCACCAGTAGGAAAGATAAATTATTACGTCTGTCAATCCTGGACATACTGACACGCAAATTCCTACCCACCCCTCATACAGAATGGTTTGAAACACGTTCAGTTATATCATGATTGGCTGCACTCTTATTTTACCAAAGGATCAAATAGTAGCTTGAAATCATGTGACGTGCAGTGTATTTAATATTGTTTCCTCTTCGGGCAAAATCGTGGTGACCTGCCAGATAAGTATTTTTTTTAATACAAATATTCTCTAGGTACGAATAACCTGACAATATTTCAAAATCTCCTACTAGCATCACAGTAAGTGGAAGATGTTGCTTGTGTCGTAATGGAGGACTTAGCCAGCCGAGGAATTGAACTCACGACCCAAACACGATGCCAACTCAGCCATTGACTGGTCTCTGTATCTGTTTGCATATACTTAGAAAAACCATAGAAAGTAAAATTTATACAGCGCTATTCACAAAATATCCATTTAATATTGATATTAAATACACAATATTTTTAGTTTGAAACCAGAAATTATTTGTGAAAAATTTAATTAATAAGTATTACTTTTTTTACACCTCAATAAATATCAACATGATAATCGTAGAAAACAATAATGTAAAAACAAATTTCAAACATAAACAAATATTAACAAAAAGTGATGAAAATAGGTAACTAATTAAGGGCGAGAGGGACGTCGGAGAGTTATTATTTATTAATTCGAAACAATGATAATATTATTACGCAATACGATAAAAATAATGGTTTTAAATAAAATATTTATTAAATATTTTATAAATTTACATAGGGTTAGCATTTATCAAAATATAACCAGAAATATTACTTTTTCTGACCGTCCCATTGTAAGTTTTACAAAATATTTAAAATACGAATATGATTTTTAAAGTGGAGAAAAGTATTTTGAATTATTTATCGTTGCGTTTTTGTAAATAAACGTAACCAAAGATTTGTAATCCGCATTCCAAAAAAAAAACATTAAGGTTACGTGATGTTCATGAAAAAATTAAACTACACACTGCTCTTTTTTTTTATTTACCAAATCGGCAATTTACCAAGTTACAGAAAAACGTTCACATCATTTTTTAAGGATATTCAACTTTTTAAATGTTTTTGTAAAACATGCGTGGAATGGTCAGAAATGCGTAATATTTCTGATTATATTTTGATAAATGCTAAGCCCGTGCAAATTAAAAAAAAACGTAATAAATAATTTTCTCTTTAAAAACACCATGTTTATCGTATTGCACAATAATATTGTCATTATTTTGAATTAATAAATTATAACTCCCCAACGTCCCTCTCCCCGTAAATTAAATTTTTTTTAAATTTGTCTAAAATAAAACATTATCATAAAATTTTGATTCAAAGAAATTGATTTTTTTGTTTTTATTAACACAAATAAAATCAAGAAAATTACAAGGTATTAAAATATCAATAGTTATTAAAATTCATATTCATATTATTCTAAGTTGTTAAGGTGAGAAAAAATTTTTGAGCTATTTTTTAAATAATTTATTAATCTTTCCACAAACAAATTTTTCTTTTGACAAAAATAAAGGTTTAAAATTTTTATATATACAGCTGGTTTACAAACAGATAAATTTCAAATTAGACATAGTGTTAATAGTAAATATTATTAGTAGTTAAATATTGTTAATAATAAAAATATTAAATTAAAATGGCCATTCGTTAAATTTATTTTCACATTAATTTCTAGGGTAGCTATTACATTGTAACAACTGTCCATCAGTAGAACATAAACCTCTTCTCGTAGGAGGATTATCATCGGTAATTATAGGGGAGAACGCATTTCTCTATTTGAGACGCTTCTCAAATAGTTGCTTAATGATCTGAAAGACAGGTAATGCTGGAGAAATAATTAATAATTACAATTGAGAACTACTTTGAAAAATGATTACCCACCTGAAACGTTTTTGCTACTGGAATAAATATGGTAATTTTACTTCATTGCCTTAGCGGGATATATTAAATTTGAATTTTTTTTATTGTTAATTTTTAAAACCACAACATTAATGAATATTATTAAACTGTGTTTTCAGTGGCGTAGCGATCGTCTTGAAAGTCTGGGTCATATAATTTTATATCGAAAGGGCTCAATCCAAGACAGTGGAAATGTGAACATACTACATATTTATATTCTATCCAATTTACCTCAAATTTCTTTTTTCAATTTATTCATAAAGCACAGTAATCTAGCACTAAAAAACCTCTTAACAATTATTTTTACTAAAATACAGGCTGATGTGTACCCGGCCTTGCTCGGAATTTTTCTTCTTCTTTGGAATAAAGTTTTGAAGTTGTGAATTCTTGCATGTCGTTTGGGTGCCATAATTCATTTTACAGCGAAAGTAATGCCCTGTGACGACTCGTACTATATCTAAAGAAAGAAACAATTTGATAATTTCATTTCATTCCAAACGTTTATTTTTTCAAAATGTATCTTTATAAAAAAAGTTTTTAAAGTAGGTACCTACTTGTGTTTTCCATTTTAAAAATATTCAACCCCAACAAACTTCCTTCTTTTGTATATGTTATCTGTGGCTAACCAGAGTGGTGTGTCTATGGGCTAACTTCAATACAACATGGCGGGTTCAATTTTTTTCATACTAATTTTAAAACGTTACAGCAACAGTTTTATATTTTGGATTTCATTCAAACTACTTTCTAAACCTTCCCGGCACTAAGAAAAAAAAACTGTGCTATTTTCAGCGAATCCGGTGAAGTAATTATCGAGAAAATCGAGGACAAGCAAACAAACTTACATTGCTTTTTATATATATAGATACTCAATCAAGAAAATTAAATCATTCGTATTGATTGCATTTTCTAAGAGAATATGTCAAGGAATGCGCTAGTTATTCATTGAACTTGCAAGTGGACTTATTCAGGCATTGCGGACGGGACTTCACGTTTCGGCCATAAAGATTCTTCCTAGCGAATACCCGGGAGGCAGGAGGCAGAGGGGTAGTGGTATTCCAATATGAAAATAGTGGCTGGGTACTTCTTGATTCTTTGGGTTCCCGATATTGTCAAAGTTCAACGGTCTTGAGAAATCGCGGCAAACTCAAGAAGCTGTGATGAAAATTGTAATATTTTTTACTAACTTGAAAAACCCACACGTTGAGTTCTTGTGTCAAGAGTTTTACCAATTCTTTAATGCCGCAACAGTGTTCGGTTCCCATTAAATATCTGCAATGGTGACTGTAGCATTGAAAAGTATGCATTTAACCGTTAAAAAAATGATACCTATTTTCTATGTTCAGTATTATTCGAAAACCTTAGTATAAGGGTTCTATCAGGTATATTTTTTGTTATTTTTTTATGTGAATATTTCACAAGAATCCCAACGGTCTGGATTCAGTGAGACTATCGCATCCCCAATTGGGGTTGTGAGGGTCAAAGTGGTCGGGTGGGGAAGAAGATGGGGAAGAGGAAGGTGGGGAAGTAGTACCTGGCTATTTAGATCTGGTCACAAAATACAACGTTTCAATTCTGAATGGTGGTCATTCACTAGGGCGATACTAAAGTATCATCGACTCTGGAACGTGACGCAATTATCCTACATATAATTTTTAATGAATTAGTTGTGAGAAAATACAAATTTATGAAATAAAATCTATACATTGAATCCTGATGAAGGAAACTTCCCTTCTGAAAAACGTTGATATTTATATATTAAACAGTGGCTTAAACAAAGTATTCCTTATTACTTTTATTAATAATTACATCACAAAATAATTATACATTTATTTAAGAAAAAAATGTTTTTTGTCCAAGCCGGGATTTGACCCGCGACCTCCGGATTCGTAGTCGAGAGTCACAGAGGCCGTCAATAAATCAGTTTCGTGGTATTTTAATTTAATTTATATTACCCATTAAATGTTGTGTTTGTTTCATCGATTACAGTGGTTGGATCACGAATATTAAATTGAAATAAAAGTTTAAAATTTTACATTATTTTGTCGTTCCGGATTTTTTTTTAAATAATCAAAGAAGAAATGGGTTACCCGGTTTAAAATGTACAACCTATTTACTTGCGCAAATGCACGCCCCTTGAAGATCGAGCTTTGCCGGTGGTCAAAATTGGATTCGCTTGTATTTGCGTTTCAATTATCCAATGCTCACGTATACCATTACTAAAACATAGATTGCAGTACTTACAAGCTTCTAGTAAGTTGAGTGCTGACGACAGTTATAGAGGAATATGCGTTATAACATTTCGCATTTATCATTCGCTTGCATATATCTATTATTTACCAGTGTTCGACATCTAAAGTTTCGTTTTAATCAGGTCTATTATTAACAATGGAATCTAAGCGTTCTTCCTTAGCCCAATTAAAATTATTTATTTTTTCCTATCTTTAATTAATAATAATAATAATGTTTCATTATCTTTTTTTCATAATAAATAATGATATCCTCTCTGGGATTTCCCGTGCTGAGGATTTCATTTCAAAAATATTAAATTATACTATGTTAAATCGATGTGCTTGATGAAAAAACAAAAATAATTCTAAGGTGAGGTGTTTTAAGGGGGAGAGGGGCGTCGGAGAGTAATTATTCATTAATTAAAAATAATGATAGTATTATTACGCAATACGATAAACATAATGTTTTTAAATAGAAAAATGTTTATTAAATATTTTATAAATTTACATAGGCTTAGCATTTATCAAAATCTAATCAGAAATATTACTTTTTTCTGACAGTCCGATTGTATGTTTTACAAAATATTTACAATACAAATATGATTTTTAAAGTGGAGAAAAGTATGTTTAATTATTTATCGTTGCGTTTTTGTAAATAAACGTAACCAAAGATTTGTAATCCGCATTCCGAAAAAAAAACATTTTTTACCCTCCCTTCCTCAATATCTTTAGCCTCACAATATACCCCAATTGGTCTCACTGGATCCATGCGCTTGGAAGCAACTGAAAGACTCAATTTTTTTTTTAAAAGACGTAAAATTGAAATTTATCTACAAGAAAAAGGCGAAGCCTGCTACAATGAAGATAAACACATTGCTGGTGAAAGAACTCAAGGAAAGCATATCTTGAAAAGAGCTAGCGCGATCGCACTTCAGTGAAAAATTAGTTAAATGTTGGACAGAATAAATTTTTCTCCTCGCTTCCATTCTATGGTTAACAATTAACACAATATTAAAAAGAGTATTATACTAGCAGTTCGAACAACAAAACAAACTGTACAAGAACACAGTAAGGACTGAAAGTGGAAAAAGAAATATTGGCCATGAGGGTGTACAAATATACAATATCCTTCCCGATAGCCTGAAGACGGAAAGTCGAATAGGAACATTTAAAAAGAAACTATTCAATATCAAAATGGGTGAGCAGAGTAACAGTGCGTAATGGAGATATGTAATAGGAGAATGATATGTGGGGTATATAAGTGATGTAATGCGATGTTGAGTGATATGATGTATAATGTAAGTGTTAAAATGAGTTAAGAATAATATGTATGTATTTAGGTTAAAAAGTGAAATAATTATATATGTACTTAGGTTAAAAAGTGAAATAATTTATTCATTTCTTTAACTTAATAAATTAATAAAAAAATTAAAAAAAACTATCTCCAAATAAAGAAACACTGATTTGAAAAAAAAAAAAAAAATATATATATATATATATATATATTAACCGTTAGAGTGCGGCTCAGCGCCATCGCGCTGTAAGTTTTAGTTACATAAATTGCGACGCAGCGCTATAGCTCTACAATTTTCAGTGTGATATTTGTCGTCCTCGGGAGAGCACGTGTTCAATTTGAGCGTGGTATATTGCGGTTGGCGCGTGTCTTGATAACTGTATTTATTGTTTATCCTGTTAAAATAAATACACCCTAAAGTGAATCGATGTCGGAAGTTAGTTCTATTGCGGATGATCGTAATGTACCAAATGACAACGGCACTACGGACGACGAGACCTTTGTTCCCATAAATGAAAACAGTGACGACGGAAGAGACATTATTGATCACCGCAATAAAATATTGCGAATAGAAAGTGAATTTTCGGATTTATTTTCAAAAACACAGTTGTGAAGTGGAATAATCTTATATTTTTGTATTTTTTAATATTGTTTGTAGTTGTAAATATGTATTTTTTAAAATTATAACTATAATATGCGTAAAATTTCATTCTTTACTAGAATAATTTAAACAAAAATCATTAAAATTGATTGATATTTGTCCAAGTTTTTGCACTTTATTGAATACCGTATTTTTTTTAAATTTAAAAACACAGAATATCTGTAACAATTTATTTACAAACTTGCAAAATAAATGTAGCAATAAAACGGTTGAATTAAAAATATATCAATGTGCGCATTCAACCAAAAGAACTTTTTTTTTAAATTTTCTCTTCTTTATTCAATTGATCAAATGTATGTTCAAAAATTGATAAATCTATAAATTTCACCCGAACAACAAATCATCAACTTCTTTGTTCACCCGCGAGATTCAAGAAAATGCGATTTCTGAAATACATGTTACCTTTGTTAAACAATAAATAAACTTATTGTAGGTAACCAAACTGAAATTGGATCGTTACCCACCGTTTGGAAACCCCTGAGATAATATTGACATGTAAAAACATCATTCAAATAAAAATTACTGTCCTAGCATTTACAATCTATCAGACTAATAAAAAAATTATATCATTGGAGGTAATAACTGGTCCGAACGGCAGCCAATATGCCAAGTTATAGAGTTGCGGCTTCCGAACCAATAACACGTATTTCATATGACTCGAATCAATCAGGATTTAATGTGTGGTATTTGGTTACAGTTCGTTACACGTATTAATTTCCAGCCAAGAAAGGATATAGCTAATTACACGCAGCGCTGGATGGAGTTGATATAGGTAGGTGAGGGGATGGGCAGTGAGGGGAGGAAGGCGCCCATGTCGATTATTAAACGGTAACAGGCCGATTGGACGGAATAAGAAGGGATCGATGATGACGATTATTGAAGCAATTTATTTCAAAAGGGAAGCTCGATACACTGGGCATGTGGCAAATGGAAGCGAAATATTTTGATATAAATTTTGAAACATATTTTGGGGATAAGACTTGCGAAATTACTATCAAAAACAATGTTTATTTATTTGGATACATAAGGCTAGTTTGGGGGTTAACGCGACGATTTTGAGTTTAAAGGAGACGTCCGTATAGTGAAATAGCAAAATTAATAATAATAATAATAACTGTTAATTCCTGTAAGTGGGGAGGTTAGTGCAGTCCCACACATTCCGTACAAAATATACATAAAATAGATATGAAAATATACAAAATAATAGTAAGATATTGGGTGAATGATACATGACACCTAAAACATAAATAAAAAATATACAATTAGTACATGAAAATAAAGCCTTTAAGGTGCTGCGGCATTTAAACTGTGATGGGCCAATATCTTTCTCCAGTACGCGCCGATGCTGGAGGCTGGACTGAGGCGGGCCTCCATGATGAGCATGTTCCCGGAGCTGTTTATTCTTTCCCTCATTCCAGCCATCCTAGATCTTATAAGGGCTGCAAAACCGGAAACTTGCCCCTTCGTGAACATACTGGAAGCGCTGCAGTATCTGGGGAGGCCAAGGATTACGCGAAAGGCGTCATTATACTGTACACGAAGTCTTTCCATACTATTCTTTTTATAGTTTGCCCAGAGTTCGCACGTGTACGACGTTGCGCAGAAGGTAAGGAAGTATTTTCACAGCGGTACTACAAAGTCGAAATCTTCTGCTAAGCATGTTCAATTTTACGCTGAGAGCTCGTCTTTGCCTATCAATCATTATTCATCAGATTACATATGATTTGACAATTTTTAAAACATACTTTTTTCTATTGTATTTGAGGCGGATTAGTAAAATAATTTTTGAAAATTTCAGATGATTTCCACTGTCATGTGAGAACATACTGGGCACGTAGCACGACGATGATTAAAATTGGATTGTGGTTGAGTAAGAGAAAAGAAGAGACTGGTCGCGCTGAGATAAGCCGACTATCTAAAGAAACTGGGGACTTCTGATGAGTCACGGCCGTTGTTCCTAATCCCACTGAGCAACTGTTAGAGCCGAAATTTTGAATTCATACTGCCCAAATGCAAAACTACGCTCTTCCCCAACGCAACTCTCGATCAAGTCTTACTTTGATGAAAGTTTTTACTTTGATAACATTTTATTATTTATGATAGTGGGGTGTACCCTTGGGATGATCAACGATATCAATAAATGCCAAGAAGCAGGCGAAAAGAGGACTGCTCAAAAAAACAATTGGCTGATCGGTGCCTCAGATAGATCAGTAGGAAAAATGGCCGTTTTAGAGCCCTAATAATCTCCTAAAAATAAGACATTTGTGAGAGCTTTATTTCTAAACCAAAAAAAAAACAAAAAAATCCTTCTATACTGCGCTCCTCTTTTTATAACATAGGTAACAACCTCTCGAAGAAAATGAGTCACACACTCAACTTCTCTCTGATACTCGACTTTGCTGTTTAATGGTACAAAATAATAGATTCTTACCTCCACTCCCACTTGCCTTGTCCCCTGCGCTGATTGTAGCTACTGGACACTGCAGCGGGCAGTGGGCAGAGGCATATACTATCAACATAAACACCATCTACAACCACCATAATAAATATGCGGGCAACACCGGGAGCCGCAGTAGTAGCCGGGGCTGGGGCCGGGACCGGACACCGCACTGGCCACAACATATTTAAATGGTAATTACGGTGTTTAAAATCCTACAAGCCTGACTACAGCTTGTGCTCCGGTAATGTGCGAAATCTTTGGATTTAGCATTCTGCTTGCGCGAACAGCCCTCCTTATTCGTATAACGAATCGAATTATACAGTTTTCACTGATAAATTGAGTAAATAAATATAATTTTCTTGACATTTTGTTTTAAAGAGTTTTATTTACAATCTACATTTGTTATTTAATTTTATGTATTTGCTACCGGTTTCGAGACATCCGTGTCATTCACTAGCGTTCTTAAAACTAACTCAAATGTTACAAGTACTGAAACAATTATATATTATTAGGTGCGGGTAGTGGGAGAAGTGATTTGGAGCCATCCCTCTTCCCTCGACTACCATCGTCTTAAAAACGAAGATTTTTGTAGAATTTTTTTGGATTTTTAAAAATATATATCAAGTACCTTTTTTAAAAGAATGTATTTTTAGTTTTTTGTTATCAAGTTTAATTTGTATAACTTAATTTTAATATTAAAAAAAAATAAAGTTCTACAAATTATGCATGAAGTCAACAAATAAATTATTAAGAATATTCGTACGGCATTTTGCCGACATATTTGCTGCGTCTTTTTGATCTCCGCGAGTACATTTGCGCCTTTGAGGTGATTTTCTCACGAAGACTGCGCTATAGAAATAATCCATTTATTATTATTATTACAAATTAATTGAAATAGAGTAAGTGTGATATCAAATAAAGATTTGCAATGATTCTATAAAATATAAAACAAAATAGAAAAGATGGGAAGCAGGCTTTACTTTTAGGGCGTTTTTAAAAATAGAATTACTACATGCGATTCAATAAGGATCTCCGGTCCATTTTTTTGTCAATAATTACGTTCAAACTTAATTTTTTTTTATATGAATACCGCACAAGAGTCTCAACTACTCCCCAACATCTGGATCCAGTGAGACTATGGCATCCCCAATTGGGGAATATTATGAGGCTGAAGGTATTGTGGAGGGGAAGGAGAGGAGGAAGAGGAAGGTGAAGAAATACCTGGCTATTCAGATCTGGTAACCAAACACGGCTAAAAGCCATTTAAAGCAACGTTTTAATTCTGAATTGTGGTCTTTCACCGGGGCGGTACTGAGAGTATCTTCCACTTTTGAACGTGCCCAAATATACTGTATACTATTTTAAAATGAATTTATTGTGAAACAACTTAAATTTATTCAATAAAATTTATTTGCGCACGCCGGGATTTGAACCCGCGACCTTCGGATTCGTAGTCGAGAGCCTTACCCTTAGACCATGCAGGCCGTCTATATTTTATACCAATATATTTCGTTTTTATTCTAGTTATTTTTCACAGTTTTCATAAATTTCAAAGTTTTCTATTTTTCAAAGCCCGCCAAAACGCTCCACATCTATTGCCGGTCGGTTTTGATCAATTTTGAGGTTAGAATGTCAAATATCAACATGGATGCGTTTTACAGTACATAATTTTATAACCTATTCATGGTAAACCATAACTAAACATAAGTAATAAAATTATGTACCTATTAGATATTTAAGAATAATAATAGCATTGAGCATTAACATTATCGTAATATCCGTATTGATAATTGGTTTGCTAATGAATACTTAAATTTATTTTGATAAAAATAGTTTTTTATATTGAACAACAATTAGACAGCTTAAATTCACCCAAAACTAAAAACATACATATTTAAAATGCAAAACAAAACCAAAAAAAAAATGTCCTACTAATCCCAAAACAGAATGCGCACGTCACGTCAGATATTCCAAATGCATAACAAGGTGTTTTTATGAGATGAAGGGGAAGGTGAGGAAGTACTTGGATATTCAGATCTGGTCACCAAACATGGCTAAATCCATTTCCCAATGGTTGTCTTTCACCAGGGCGATACTGGCAGTATCTACCACTCTGGAATGTGCTGCAAATGTACCATAAGTTATTTTAAATGAATAAATTGTGAAAATGACACGAATTAATCAGATGAAATTAACTTGCTTACGCTGTGGTTGGAACCCGCAACCTCCGGATTCGTAGCAGAGGATCGCAACTACTCAACTACGGAGGCCGTCGAAACGATAAGAAATAACAGAGTGAATAATTATTGTAATACAAGTAGTATACAAGTAGGTATAATTACTTCCTGGCGGGTCTAGAATTTTTTTATGTTCTCATTAACAATAAATCAATACAACATTATGAATCAAAAATTGAAATATGGAATAATTCCTTTTAGTGGACCCCTTCAACGCGGTGAAACTCTGCGACCGATATTTTTCTTCATTCTTAGATGTATTAACGTTTTTTCTCTCACAACTACTGATTGTTTACATGACTTGTAAAAAATATTTGATAGTTTAAGATTTTTTTTCTGTATCTAGTTTTTATGTAAGTTCAATCGAGTCCATCTCACATTTTCTCTTATAAAACATAAGTAACCATTTTATTTATTTCGAGCATTGAAAAATAATATGTACGGTGTAAAAATGTGTGTTGTGAAAAAATGCAGTAGTCAGGATGGCTACTGTTTTGTTTTGTTTATTTATTTGTTTGTTCTTTGTTCGATTGTTTTTATTTTTATTTTATTTTTATTTGATATAGTTTTATTAAGCACACATTTAAAGTTGATTGGTTGACAAGAAAAATTAATTAAAAAAAGTGTTTTTATTACTATGTTACTCACCAATTGATATTACGATTCCTCTACATGAGAGAGTTAGGTTTTTACCCATGGCTGTTTCCAACAGCATTTATCTCGGGAATGCTGCGTATTTGCAGCCTAAGTTCTAGGAGAGATATAGCATTACTACTTATGGCTCATAAACTATTGAACGGTGTATTAGCAATACCTGACATCCTGGCTGAAATAGGATTTTATGTCCCTGATAATTTCACGCGAGGCCGCCAACACAGGCTTCTGTTTCTTCCCAGGTGCAGAACTAACTTACCAATGGTGATGCCTCTGGGAAGACTTACTAGGTTAATTAACTGCCTCGCAGGAAATGTGGATATTTTTCACATGACCTACAATAAGTTTAAGCACGAACTTATTATGTTCCTACTTATAACTCTTTGTAGCTATTTTTGTTTTACCTCTGTGTTATATAATTGTGCTAACTATATTTCTGTAATTTTTTATCGCTTTAGCATTGTTTTGGTCTTTATGACTGTTTTTGCAAAATAAAATAAATAAATAAATATTGCATTCCTTCAATGATTTATAAAAATATTTTCAATTTCCGCGGGCATTAGGTATTTGATACATAGACAGGTCAGCCACCTACAGAACCACGCCAGATAAATTACATATCTACCTAGTTAGTTGCACGATAAACAAAATAGAAGAGAGAGCTCGTGTGGTTTTTTCCACACACCCTGCACACAGCGTGCGCCCATCCCACCATTACAGAATAAATAACAAGGCCCGGGTACCTGCCGATTAATCAATATAAAATACTACTGATAATACATTATTACATTGAAAACTTCCTGTCTTGGTATGATTACAGATTAATTTCGATCCGTCTGCCTTCATAATAATCGTGCTGTTGCTACTCTCTCGGCAGCGGCCATAGTCTTTTTTACGTACCCTTCTGAGCGAGTGGTGATTACTGTAAGTGCTCCAGTATATTGTTCTAAATAAAAACCCTTCCTTGCCGCGAGTGTGGATTGTGGATTATGCCAGTAGTCAGTTGCCCAACATGTGTTTTACGTGGGTTAACGTAATGGCCCGATTATACTCTTACAGCATCGCTTTAAGGGGAACTACTGGAATCGGCGGCTACTTAAATTAACCCTTGTCTCAAGAATTGAAATAAACAATCATGTGCTAATTTAATTTGAAAAAGATCGAGCAATTTATTAGTTAGAAAATGGAATAACTTGTGATTGGAATATTATTTAGATTTTCTGTTTTGTTGGAGGAAAACGAATATTGAATATGAGCTACGACGATGCTCGAAATAGTAATTCAAATATTCGTTTCAGAAAAAACTAATTATTTTTTTCCATTTCATAAAAACATTATTATAATACGAATCTTACCGCGTTAACAAGACAAATAGTGCATATATATATAAAGAAGAATGTTAATAGACTGGTGGTAGTATGAGGTGAATAGGTATCTGAAGATATAAAGGCACGATAGATCGCCGGTGTGACTTTATGGAGTGTGGGGCAGGGTTAAAGATGTCAAATTGTGAGTAGTGCGTGTTACAGATGTTTGATGCCCGATGAATGAAGGAGTTTTGCTTGGAATTAGTTTTACATCGAGGAAGGTTAAGAATTTGGTCCGATCTGACCTATAGAGTCTATTGGGAATTCGTAGTTGGATCCATTGTAGGGGTTCCGAGCAGTCTGCAGTGAAACTAGCAATTTTCTGCAGAAACGGTACATCATCCGAGATTCTTCGATCTTCCAACGACAACATATTAAAAAACGCGGCCGACTCTCGGTGATTTATAAAGATACATTTATATTTGTTAGTTGTCATTTATAATGTGAGTTGTGCATTGTGTGGACTGTTTGGACTCTAGACGAAGCTAATGAAACTTATTAAATGTATTTTCTTCAAGCATTGTGTGGACTGTCTGGACTCTAGACAAAGCTAATGGAATGTATTGAATGTATTTTCTTCAAGCACTGTGTGGACTGTCTGGACTCTAGACAAAGCTAATGGAATGTATTGAATGTATTTTCTTCAAGCATTGTGTGGACTGTCTGGACTCTAGACGAAGCTAATGTAATTTATTGAATGTATTTTCTTTAAGCATTGTGTGGACTGTCTGAACTCTAGACGAAGCTAATGGAATTTATTGAATGTATTTTCTTCAAGCATTGTGTGGACTGTCTGAACTCTAGACGAAGCTAATGGAATTTATTTAATGTATTTTCTTTAAGCATTGTGTGGACTGTCTGAACTCTAGACGAAGCTAATGGAATTTATTGAATGTATTTTCTTCAAGAAATTAATCCGTTTAATTGTTGAAAACTGCGTCGATTGTTTCGCCAGGTACTTTTTAGTAATTTCATAAATAATTGACTCATGTATCAAAATGTTACTATTAATAACGTAATCGAACGGTTTACAGAAGACTTTCCGAAAATGCCAATCGTTTCCTGTGAGTGATATTTCTAACGTACCAAAACTTTTGAACATAGCGAATCTTGAGAACGGTGTCTACTCAATCTACTCATGACGAGTATTAGCGCAACTACTCCAGGTCATAAATCTTTATCACGTCCCGCTTTTAATGGAAATATAAGTCGGATATTCATTTGCACCTTTTGAGAATGTGTTCCAGAAAAGTGTCGGCGGCTGTTGGGTTCGCAGAAGTGTTCTCCATGCATAGCCGAACAATGTATCGGTTTCCAGAACCATCTCGGAGCCGCTTGTCTCTGGTCGCCGGCGGGATTCTTGGCGGCAAACGCTAAAACAATAAAATGGCGCACAACAATGACGCAAATCGATTGTTGTCGGGTAAGTGTGAAGAGTTGATAGTTACAATGCCATCGTGAGTGGAACCAATTCGCCGGCGGTGTCCGCAGTCACTCTCCCGGCAGGGGGACCTACCTAGCGCGCGCTACAGCCGCCTATGCTCATGGCCGGGGACTCCCTTTGATCGGACCGTCCCCGTGTCATCCGTCCAGCTGGTCGACCCGGACACAGGACACTGGACATGCTGGACACTGGACATAGTGGACATGGCCGGGCAATGTGCAATGTGCGTACAGTTCGTAGTGCACGTGCACGGTGCTGTTGACATCACCTCGCATTCGTGAGTTCCTGGGAATCCCATCTACTCGGAAAACAATGTTATATATTATTCTTATTAGTCTTTTTTTATTTGATTTTATTTTGTATGTCACACTTCACAGGAGCGTTCCTTACTATAGATACAGTGTAAAGACAGGGGAATTATATCACCATCCGGCTGGGCAGCACCGTGAGGCGGGTCAAGGTAGGGTCTGTAGGAAGGGATTTATCAATGCGGGTCTTGAAGAGGCCCTGATTATATTTAGTAGGGAAAACATATGCCGGTAGCTCGTTCCACATGCCTCATATAAAAAATGAATCGACCTGTACTAATGAAGCTGACATCAACTGTGAACGGGTGTTTCGAAAATGAATAAATTGTGAAATAACACAATTTAATAAAATAAATTTTACTTGCACACGCTGGTATTTGAACCCGTGACCTCGTTTGGATTTTAGTATGAATCCTTCTGATTTCTTCCGGTAGTCGATTGAAAAATGATTGTTTTTGGTATGTATAATGCAGTTGTGCAAATGAAGTATTTAATTTTGGCCATCGAAAAACATATTTAAAACATGTTCAGTTTTCAGTTAAAAATTGGTACTTGTTTTTTTATAAAATCTGTATTTTAATCTATAGATTTTTAAATGCAGGTACTACAATGTCCGGGGTCTGCATAAATTGGCGACATTACAACTGGCAGACTGCCAGCTACAACTGACGAACGCATTGTGACACGGTAAACGAAACTCCGTACTCTCTCACTCACTACTGAAAATTCGAAAAAATTCGAAAAAAAAATTTATTCGGAAAGTTATCAACGTACGCAGACACATGTAGGTATATATTATGAAATTTTTTACGGATTTCTCCGCAAACAAATTTTTTCCCCCTTCAATAAAATAATTATTTTATCAAATACATAACTGTACTTCTGAGTAACACCTAGAATATGAACTATGTGAAGCCTGGAATAAACTGCCATACGATCTAAGATTGATTAAAGACTCGACAGAATTCAGAGCAAAACTCAAAACTCATCTCTTCGGAAAGTCATATTCATGAATGGTTCAGTTGTATACCTAATTAACATAGCGAAGCTAGCCGTTAGTATCCACCTGAAGTAATTAACAGAAAAATTTGAAACTTTTCATAGTCCACGATACTTATTTTATTTTAGTACATAAACAGGCAATTTAAAATTTAAAAATTAATAATAATTAACTATTAGAATAAACAACAATTATTACCTGCGTTTCACTTACGTGTACCGGGGTTCAATGCTGCTAGTTCTTTCGTGCAGGCTCCATTGAAATACCCATAGAACGGAATCAGCGCACATAAATTGTGTCTTTACATTAGATATGGCAACCGGTCTGATAACAACAGGTCATCAAGCAGACGGACCGCCCTCGTTTGTACAGAATCAAATAGGTTTATCCGATATTTTGGAGCTCCAGCCCAGAGGCGGTTCTAAAATGGTTCTGGTTTTTGAAGATGAAAATCTCTTGAACGGTGAGTTCTTTCGTTTTGAAATATTTCGACATACTAATTTTCAGCTTCCAATATGATTTCCTTTATGAACTATGGAGGTTTTAAATATTCGTTATTTTCTGTCTCAAAGCAATCCCCGAATGAGAAACCTTTGCTATGAAATTTTGTCGAAAAGTTCCTCGAGAAAATAAGTTAACATCTAAGAAAAAATTCATCAAATAACAAAAATGTCAAAAGACGCAGAAAGAGAGTGCTGAATGGTGTTAAATTATAAATTGTGTCTATTCAAAGCAGAGTCTCTTTGTTCCGCCGATCTCACGGTGTAGGTTTCATGGCGTGATGTCAACGCCTTGTCACTTTTTACATTGCATTCAAGTCCTAATTTCGGAACAATTATATCGCGGACCGTGCGAGCTTCCTTTTGGTATCATCATCGGGCAATAATTGCCTCCCTTAATTTGGGATCGTTCGGCCGAAACCAGAAATACGCCGGTAATTGCTAATGACGCACCGAATTAATTGTTCTTTTAACACTTTTTTGTCGACGGTGCATTCACGCGAATTAGTGAATTAGTCCAGTGATTTTACGCAGACGCAGAGGAAGCGCTCACTCAATGTCAAATGTTCCGGCAGCTAGCGCTGGACGCCTTCATTGTATTAGTTTTTTCTGGCTGCCCGAAACTATCAAAAAAACGGGTGTACTTCGGTAATTGCTCTGAACTGTGACTGAAAGCGATAGAAATTATATGACAATACTCGTCAGCAAAGGCAGACTTTGCTGCATGAATCTATTTATAGTTCTATTTTTATTTTATAGTGATTGGGCGACGATAATAATGGAATAAAACAATTAAACCACTGTGAAATTCAGCTAATTGGACTGATTTAGTTCTGTGTTAAACAGGATGGTTCATTATAGAATAGAAAATAAAACATTCTGAAGCGGAACGGAAGTTGACGTATCGTAACAAAAATATTATCTTTTCGGTTCGCTTTTAGTTCTATATTCAATTTGTTAAAGTAAACCAAATCAATTAAACAACATGCATTTTATGTTCTTGGTAAACTCGTACAAAATTTTATGAAAACGAAACAGGCAAAAGATTTCAAACAAACAAGAAACGCTCAATATTTAATAAACTTTGACTAGTATTTTTCTCTTCATGAGCTACATAAAAAAACCATAATTGAAAACACATTTTTTCCGTTGTATAATATTGATTGGATGAAAGAAATTGCAACATGACATGTACGACTAGTATTATAATGCACTAGCTGATGTGTACCCGGCCTTGCTGGAGATTTTTTTTAATAAATTTATGAAGTTGTGAATTCTTGCTTGACGTTTGAGTGCCATAATTGATTTAACAGCAAGAAATACTTTGAAAATTTTATTTCATTCCAAACACTTTTTTCAAAACATATCTAAATGAAAAAAGTTCTTAGTAGGTACCAACTTCCGTTTTCCATTTTAAAATATTCTACAAAAACAAAGCTTCTTTTCAATATATAATCTGTGGCTAACCAGAGTGTGTATGTATGGGCTAACCTCAAAACAACATAACAACGGAGTTCTACGAATTAAACACAAAAAAAATTAACAATTTTAATAAAATAAAAATGTTTGAACACCACTTCAGTGCAGTGAATACGTAAACCAACCGGGTTCGATTCATGCTGAAAAGCAACCGTTTCGTTTACATATTCGATAAAGTGGTGTTTAAAGAAAAACGTATATACAGATGATTAAGAGTTACTTAGTATAAACCAGTATTTAATTAAAAAAATGTCAATATAATCCGAAACCTATGGTTCCCTCATCAGGATATAAAGCAATTTTTGTATATATGCATGTTTCGAAATATATTTAGATTTATTTATTAAATAGTGGTTTATACAAAATAATTATTGATCATTTAATCGAAAATGATGCAATATAGTTATTTTACCTTAATTGAATAATTGTTTACATTTTGATATTTCAAATTTTCTCACAACAAAGTTAACTTTTTAAATTTCTCCAACCTGCAAAAACTAATTTGATATAAAAATCAATTATTAATAAAGTGAAGTATTTACTATCTCCTGGGAATGATTCAATTAAAACAAAAACATAATTTTTATCAATCTATGTCACATATCCAAAAAACGCAATTGAATGGGGCAAGTTCTTAACCCCGTTTTATTTCCTAATGCTAAATATCTCACCACATTACTGAATCCAAGTCGTAATACATCGAGTCTGGCAACACCTCAGTTCTCAGAAGTCAGTAAATCCAGTCTTAACAAGTTGACAAATAATCGAATGAAACAAATCGCCTCTGCGCCCAACTTCCGATCGAGGGGGACGAGAGACAATTCAGTTCCGATACTAGGGGAGAAGAAATAAGTAATCTTTAAGGAATATATCTTACGGGATGCTGCGCCGGGGGCGGGATGGACCATCCGTTATCAATCTGAATTAGTCGACAGGCGACCTCTACCCCTGACCAGGGGTGACATATGACATCTCCCTTGGATATTATCATCAGAGTCAATTTAACCATAGGTCAACTTTTTTGTTTGTTCCTATGATGTTTTCATAGTATTACTTTTATTGTAGATGATCGGAGATCCCGTAACTAGGCTGTTATTATATCCTTATGCACACTACTCTAATGGTTTAAAAGTGTATTTATTATTATATTTGAAAAACATATTGTTTAACAATAAAATTTAAGAAAGCTTTGACTGCCCAACTAAGAACAATTCCCGTTTTAGAACAGTCAAATTGACAGGTTTAATTAATTTAAAGTGGCATTATACAAAAATAGAAGGGAAAACTAGATGGTATTGACATAGTATGGTAATATAATATATCTATAAAAAGGTATAATAATTAAGTATAAAGAGATATAAAGAATAGTTCAGAAAAAACAATTGTGCTAACCAGATAATTTGAGTATGGTTTAATAATTAAGCGAATCAAATACTTGAGTCGGGTCATGTCAGAAGACGGAATAACAGAAGAGAATGTATGAGACGTTGTATGAAAGTGAATGAAGCAAGAAGTGTATGCCAAGATCGAATTGTTTGGCGGTCCGTCCTCTCTGCCTACCCCTGCGGAGAAACGGCGTGATGGTTAGTTAGTTTTAGTTAGTTAGTAAGTTAAGTTCAAAGAGATAAGAAAACAAAAGTACAGAGTAATCGTTTACTTATAACAGGTAATAGTAAAATAGTTAAGTACTTATGACGAGATGAGAAATATATTATAGACTAAACAATTATGTATGTGTATTTGATAGGTAATGGTTGGTGCTATGAGGGAAAAAATGCGTTTAAAATTGAGTACTATAAAAAAAGATAATATTATTTATTTACTTAGGTGATTTAGCTAAGTGAATCTATTCCGCTGGCAATACGATGGCTGATAGGACCTAGATCTTTGATGTAATTCCGTCGTCAGGCCGCTTGAAAAGAAGCCGTAAAGTACATAGTATCCTGCCCACTCTGTGTAGTTTTTCTAGTTCGGTTATGAACTGTGCATTGAATATTTGAAAATAACCATATTATTATTGCGCTGAACGTATGTCTAAATGTATGAAAAGGACAATTGAGTATGAAACAGACAACATGACTTATGGAAGTATATAATAGAATGACAGGTTGTCTCGTCCTTCTTCATACCTCAGTTTTATACCTTGTAACAACCTACCAACACACGAATTTGATTCATTACCACACGAACCCCGATATCATTAGAGACGTCACCCCACAGTAGGTACATTGGCGTAGTCATCGCAGTCGGTGCAACCACTCATCATGATTATAATTTTCTGCTGATTGATACGACCAACTGAATAAATGAACAGTGAAAGAAATTTCAAGCAACTTATTTTTTTTACTTTATCATTAATTTGTTATAATGGTTGGTTTTTGTAAGGGTAGGCACAGCTCTTCAGCTTTAATGGACTGAACGCCAATGTTTATTTGATTGTGTATGAAAATAAATTATTGTGGGAATAATTTTTTTTATAATAATTTTATCAGTATTCTGTCAGTATCAGTAGGCTACAATATAATATTTGTTTTGTTGTTTTGTTGTTTGTTTTTTTTATTACTATTTATTTTTTGACATATTTATTATTCTGCTTTGTTGGATAGTTTGTTGTACATACGTGGAGTTAAAAAAAACTGCTAACCAAACGCTGTGAACAGAGAGACATAATGACGTTTGTATCGGAGTGAGTGGATAATTTTAAAGCCTTTGCGAATATGGAATAACATTGTGATTCTTACAACAAATTTATTAAAAAAGGTCCATCGTTAAAAAATGAATTGACGACCTCCTTAGCTCAAAGGACGTCATAAAGGATTTAAACATATTAATTAATTTATTTTGAATTGGTTTATGGTATGTTCGGTTACCAAATCTGAAACCCCACCCTTCCAATCTCCAGTTCCTTCTCATCTCAACTTCTATAGCACCATAAAAAAATCCGTTATGAGGTGGTTATACTGTCACTAAGGGTAGTTGGAAGACTTGCGTGGTTTTAAAAAGGAGACAGAGGAATTTTGAGACATGATGATTAAATTTTTTGATTAAAACACGATATTAGAAAAAAATCTAGAAAATATTTTGTACTATATCCGAAAATAATAATATTACTTTATAGATCTATTTCCATTGGCCATATGTTACGGCAATAAAAGTTATATAAAACAATTACTTTGTGAGCATATTACGTTGGACCCTCCACCTCGGAGGGCGCGGGCGGTTCTTATTGTTTCCCTGAAAGTGTCGGTTTTCCCCCGAAAATAATCGCGGTAATGGGCGGGGTCCATAGGTCACCCGGCCCCGGCCCCGGCGATAAACGTCCGGTGGGGCCGGGGCCGCCCAGAGCGGGGCGGGGGACACCGGACACCGGACACAGCCACTGGACTAGAGGGCAGCGGGACCGGTGCCGGGGGTATCCCAATGCCCGCTCTAAGGGGGGAGGAAAGCGGTCAGAGCTAGCGGTGGGCGGCTTGCGGACACATTTGTTCTAGGGCGGCCGGACATGGCCTTATGATGATGGTACACTAATATCCGAGGAAGGTAAGCCTTATTGTGGTGGACATAATGGGAGGACATTCTTCGAAAGATTAATCGTTCTTGTTATGTTCGTAGTGGTGACTATTTTTTTCTTTGTCAATTGCTTTGGGTTTATCTATTTTGATCATTTGCTTTAGTTTAAAGTTAAAATAAAATATCACAACAACCATAATAAGTTTAAAAATCAACTATAACACTTGATACGTTATATAGAAAGATCTGAAATAGAAAATATATTAACACCAAATACAGACTGACCCCGAAACCACTCAACTGCACTTAAAACACCTCACTTTAGAATTATTTTTATTTTTTTCATCAAGCACATCGATTTAACGTAATGTAATTTAATATTTTGTTAATGAAATCCTCAGCACGGGAAATTCCAGGGAGGATATCATTATTTGTATCCATGAGCAAACCAATTATCAATACTAATATTATGATAATGTTATTGCTCAATACTATTATTATTCTTCCAGTTAAAGTTTTTAAAGAGGTACATCATGTTATTAATTATCTTTAGTTGTGGTTTGCTATGAATAGAATATAAAATTATGTACGGTAAAGCTCATCCTTGTTTTGATATTTGACATTTTAATCTCAAAACCGACCGGCCATAGATTTGGAGCATTGAAAAAAAAAATTGAAAATTATTTCAACTAGAAAACCAACTTTAGAAAAAAAAACTAAATACATTGGTATTTTATTTTGAATGTCTATATTGATAAGAAAAAATGGAAACGTTGGACTGGAGTTCCTTATTGAGCAATCGTGTCACGAATAAAGATTCTGCCTGACGGTGCATGCGATGACAGTTTTCATTGCAGCCATTTTATTTATGTTTTCCCATTCGCACGCAAAGCAGCAATTATGAATGACAAACTTTAATATGACGCAATATACACATTTAATTCTGCTTTTTAATATTGAGGTGAATTGTTTGTTGGCACGTGTATACACCGAATATGAAATGGAATAAATTGTTGTTGTAAGTTTAAAACTTAAGTCACCCAAGAAACTTATAAATATACTGTGTATTTTAGTGTTGCAATAACATATTATATGTTTTTTAAGTTTCTTGAAAGACTTGAACTTTAACCGCTCGACATTTTTTCATTAGCTTTCGCAATAACAATACGTGTAACTAGTGACGTAACTTGTATGGGAGAGGCGAAAATACCGCAACACATCCGTTAGCTTCGGCTGACCTCGAAATACTAAACGAGATGACGCAGGAACAAACTTGACGTATACGAATGTTTTGTCGGTTTTTGGTATACCTTTTTTGTACCCGAACGTACGGGATACGGCTTGTTGCGTTCGGGCGATAATATGGGGGCAGGGCGGTTAAACCTAGAAATATTCCATTTCATATTTATTTTTTTATTTATTCACGCCTAAAAAGCTTTTACATGTTGATACCTTTATTACATTGTTGTACAAAAGAGTATAATAATATAGTACATAAAATAATAACTAGAGTGAAAAAGAAGTAAGCAGGTACAATATAAGTAAGTAGTTACAGCGTAATGAAAAATAGTTTTGAATATGGTTACACTGCAAGTTGTGCAAAAGAGTATAACAAATGGCTTAGTACGTCATTTAATAACATAAGTCTAAAAGAAGTAAGAAGGTAGAGAGTATGTATTCCATGTGTATACATCGAAAAACAATTAATTGCGATGTTTACAAGTATTACGTGCAAAAAGCGTATGTTTAAAAATGTTGAAATTAGCGCCATCTGTGACCACGTAATAAATACGTTTCGTGTAACCTTAATCACAATTTTATTTTATTTTGGTTGTTTTTGTGGATATTTGGCTGATGACCTATGTTTAACATGTTTTACTGTTTCCTGTACTTTGTTAAGTAATACACTAGGGCGGGGGTCGGCAACCTGCGGCTTTGCGAGCCACATGCGGCTCTTTGGATGTGAAGCAGCGGCTCTTTAGTTTCATACGCAATGCTATTTATTATTGGCAAGAAAAAAATGTGGCTTTTTAAAAACTTTTAAATTTTGTAAATTGTAATTTTGGACTCTCCCGACTCAAAAGGTTGCCGACCCCTGCACTAGGGCATTTTAATTTTAATTTTTTCATGGTGCGATTTCTTAAAATTATACATGTATTTATATGTAAAAGTTCTCTGGGTATGTTAACGAATTTTTTATACTTGTATGCACATACCACAGAAGAGATTATTAATATCGTCAATATACATAAAACAATTTGACTCCTAGGACCCAGACAGGATAATGAAAATGATTATCAAAAAAACTTTCAAATTGTAAAATTTTTGCTCAATTTAAATAATAATTTTTCTGATCCCCGTTTAGTGACCAAAGTTGTAACTTACATCTTGTTAAAGTTTGTAGCCCTTTTTAAATAGATACGTTTTCAGACTTTTCTTAAGGAATTCGAAATTTATTTCACCTCAAACCAAATAGATAAAATCACCGAAGGGAAGGGAAAATCTAGCTTAATTCGTGCACACAAGACACGCCTACAACACACTTCTATCGGTTTATAACTTCAGTTGCACATAAACCGAAGATTTAAAAAAAAAATAGAATACATGATCACGATACATCTGTCTCCTTTTTCATATTTTCTTTTATTCACTACACTAAAACTTAACGTATTAAGAATTCCCCAGAATCTATGAAATTTTGAGGTTTTTTTTAAATATTATAAGGGTTATTTAATCGTCCTACTATCCAGGGTAAGAGGAATTATGGCATGACTATTTTGTTAGAGCAGTTATGGATTTGGAAGGAGGGAATATCGGGAAAAATGAATGATTGAAAATACTAATAAAATATTTATTTCATTTAATAGTACATGTACGTGACGAATTTGGCCTGTACACGAATATAGCAGCACTCACACAGATGCTACTTGAAAACACAAGCACATTCCCAGATTGAGAAATATATTTTTAAAAACAATGGAGAGGGCAAAACATACGCAACAGGCGCACGGAAGACTAATGGGTAGGACCGGGTTTGCTTGCGGTCGACTCGGTGAGGAAAACCTTCAGCTGGGGCGGGAAACTGCTGCGGCGATCGTACGTATTCAGTTCCTAGGTAGTGACCTCCTAAAGCTCTTGCAGTTGGACTAGAATCAGGATTTGTCAAATTGTGTACGATGAAAACTGGTTCAACTATAGAGCGTCGATTACCTTAAAACCCTTCACATGGTTTTTTTTTGATCAAGTTATTTTACTTTTTTTTATACTTGTTATTGTATATCATTATTTTTTGTACGGTGGGAAATTTGTACCCGCTTGCCTACATCAAGTGGATATCAACGGATAGCCTAGTTAGATGAATATTATTTGATGGAGATGTTTTATAATGGCATATAACCTCTTAAATAATCATATCAGTAATCCAGAAATTTAAGAAAAAAAAATTCCCATTATATTCCTGACAATATTACAAGAGTGCGTGTGCGCACATATTTCCTTGTTCCAAGGTGCAGAACCAATCAACCATTAGTAATGCCCATCGGAAGAATGATCATCTTCTTAAATGGGCTAATGTCTGATGCTGACATTTTCCGTGATAGTATTGTTAAATTCAAACTGCTTGATAAGTGTGTAACAAACTAATAATGTAATATACTTTGGACAGTGGCATATTTCTGTAAATCTACATTAAAAATAAAATAAATAAGTAAATAACATAATCACCCACAAATAAAACAAATTGTGTGTTTTAGGGATCTTTTTTCCTTATTTTTGAGCCTACTCTTTGGACAGACTTTAAGTAACTATGATCAGTGTAGCTTTATCTGAATACCTGAAAAAAATATATTTAGCCCGTAAAAACAAAAATTAGCCGATTTTATCGACAGCAGTTGAAATTGAAAATGAACAGTTTTTCTTGTTAAGCCTAAACTGCTGAAGTTTGGATATCAATAAATATATTTTGATAGGATATTATTATTTAATTAGCAATTCTTCATATTTGAATAAGGTATTATAAGAATTTAATAAGCAAAACGCTTCTCTATTTTCCCTTTACTCTTGTAGTTTTTGTTTGTAAAACTAGGACGTAAAGGTATTTTGATCATTCAAATAGAAAAAAAATATATTTGACGTACGAAGCCAAGAACCTCACTCTACCCAAATAAGTAGTGTGGATACTGAAACCACCCTGCTTTCCATCCCTCCCACAGGGTGAGGGTGGTAAGGCGGTAGGGCGATGGGGTGGCTGGGTGTCGGGCGGCCGCAATAAAACACATTATCCGCGGCCTGCCGTGATACACGGGCCGGCCAAAGGGATTTATTGAAGACAGATCAAGGGAGCCGAGAGACCCTACAGTACTACAGGGCTCTAATGGAATCGGACACCTGCCCGATATAATATGTAGCAAGTGCTTTTGCTTAAATTATTAAGAATGCATAGTTATTTTACTTGCTAAGGGTGCAAATAAACCACGCACAATTTCTAATGTAGAAGTATAGAATATATATTACATATATACGTAGCGAGGACAAATAAAGTAAGTGCAGGTAGGAGGAAGTGAAGAGAAGAAGAGAAAGAAGTACCGGAAAAATCAGATCTGGTCACTAAATATTTTTGAGAAAAATAAATATTTTTGAGAAAAATAAATATTTTTGAGAAAAATAAATATTTTTGAGAAAAATAAATATTTTTGAGAAAAATAAATATTTTTCGTAGAGTATCTTCTACTTTTGGAAGAGGTTAAAAAAACACTGATTAATAAAAATTTTAAATGTTTTTTTTTTAAACTTTCGATTTTAAGCCAAATACACTATCGCTTCTTAATGATTAACATTTTAAATTTAATATTAAAGTCTTGCATTTAAAAAAGATAAAACTTTTTCTTGATAATTTTATTTTTATTTTTAGATTAAATTATTATCATCACTAAGCTTGTATCGAGGCACACCATTTCACAATTCAATAGAAATAACAATAAATAAATGACAGTTATTACATTATCAAACAAGAGTTATGTATCATTGAAGAGGATAATATTAACACATCCCAAATAAACCACGAAACCGAAAAAACAACAGAAATTAAAAAGATTTCAGTCGCATCTGGATAGGTAGAGATCCTGGGTTCGAGTCCCAAATGCGACTGAAATCTTTTTAATTTCTGTTGTTTTTTCGGTTTCGTGGTTCATTTGGGATGTGTTAAAATTATCTTCTTCAATGATTAAATATTACAATTAGGTTTACAAACTTCAATAAATTATAAAAAATAAATTGAAGAGTTATGTAAATACGAGGCAATAGAAATTAATAAAACAGTGATAAAAATAAGAATTTTGCAGAACCAAGATAAGATAACAACTGAAAATATTCTGAGAGATGAGATACAATAACAGAGTTAATAAAAAAATAAAAAATATTTATATATAAATGTATATACGAGTATATATATATTAGTAAAAAGTAACGAAATATTATGTGTAACCGTTACATCGAAGAAAGCAATCACTTTGTGGCTTAACATTATAATAATAAAATAAAAATTGTTCTTGTTTAAGCCACTTTATTTTATTTGTATGTATGCATTATCCAATGATAATGATAATGCACAAATATAAATAAATTAAAGTGACTTAACAAAAAAAAATCATCTATTTCTTAAAACACTTAACTATTTTATTTTATATTTTTATTGAATCATGGCTAAAATATTAATCTTTCTCCCTATACATTGAAAAAATATCGATTTACAGAAATCTGGGTATACTTAACTACCACTGTAGTCAAATCCCCGAGCACTTAGCAAAACAAATCTCCAAATAAACTCAAATGTTTCGAGATGCAGGCTTCTTTCGGCGAGATGAACCGCGGCGGAATGTGGAGCCCGCGACCGTAGAGCCGGAGACTGGAGCCTGGAGCCTTTACACTGTAGACGGGGGAGTATAGAGGAGAGTGGAGCGGAGTGGAGCGCATAGCGTAGAGATGTCATACAGTCGGTTGTCGCGGATCAATAGCACTGAATTAAAATTCACATCACGTTCCGTGCGAATTTACAAAAGAGCAAGAATCTCTCTGTGAAGGGATGACGTGGAAGTGTGTGACGACCAAAGGGTATGAGCAACGCTAATGTTTTCAAAATATTATACAATTTTGTATTTTGTTGCATGTCGTGAATTCTAGCATCACTGTTACTACTGATAATGATTTAGGTACATCTGAATAGATTTACTTACACAATGCTCGTACATCATAAAACACATTTTTTTTGTAAACGCTGGTCACATCATGAACCAACCGGGTGGTAAAACAGTATCCCTGTTTGCACATTATGCAGATAAGGAAACTCTTGTGAAGTGACACCTAAAAATAAAAATAAATAAAAGCTACTTTTGACACCTGTTTCGCCTTTCCAGGGAATTGGAATTATCTTCTTAGCCATCTACAATATTCTTAGATCGGTGAGACATTAAAAACACGTAATTTCTGATAATTTGTGATTTACTAAATGATGTTCTATTTCACCCTTGAATAAATGTACACAGGCCTCAGGGATTGTACCTTTTACATACAAAGCAATTTTTTAATATTAATTAAGGGGTAGGTATAAAATGTATTCAGGCATCTACCAATATTTTTTTTGTGAACAATCAATACTCAGACGAAGTTTTTGTGACAAAATTCAACTAACCCATCATCAGAAACCAGTGGGATTAAGCAATCCCAATCGGGGAATTTATGAACGAGAATTGGACTTTGTATGAATTAACGGACTTACTTGTTAACAAATCTGCTAAATTTATTTAGGTACATTATTTCCAATTATTAAAAACCATTTGAAATACACATTATTTAACAACAAAATTTAAGAAAGCTTTGACTGGCCGATTAGAAACAAATCCAGTTTCAGGACAGTCAAATTGACAAGTTTAGTTCATATTAAGTGCCATTATACAAAAATAGAAGGGAAAAAAGCCAGTATTGACATAGTATGGTAATAAAATATATCTTGGAATAAAGTATAATATTTAAGTATGAAGAGATGGGAAGAATAGTATGGAAAAAAAATTATGAATGCCAGATAATTTGAATTAAGCATAAAAATTAATATAGAATAAAAGTGACGTTCAAAGAGATAAGAAAAAAAAGTATAGAGTAATCGTTTTCGTAAACCACATAATTTGAGTATAGTATAATAGTTAAGTACTTATGAAGAGATGAGAAAAATAAATGCTATGTAGTAAACAATTGTGTATATGTGTTTGATTTACTTTGTGGCTTGTCATAATTTAATAATAGACTTGTAATATTCATGTATGTCTATCATTATTTTATACCTTAGTTCAGTCTTAATGTATTTCTGATGATGGAAAGATACTTCTGAAACGAGTCGATTATTATATTAAATTTAAGTGGTTCTAAATATATTTATGCGTTTATATAAACGTTATTTCTCTTTAAAGGAGAATATATTGTTAAAAAAAGAAGAATTTGTAATAGTTTTTTTCTGTAAATATATTTTTCTTGATACAGAAAAGCAAACGTTGACGATAAAATACAAAAGCGTGTAAATAATATATCGAAAACGTGACATAAATTTGTAAAAATAGAAAATTTCACCACTGAATAACTCTGTAAATTTCACCAGTGAACGATAAAGAATCTCTGCTAGAAAAAAGCAACGCGGAGTAAGAAGAGAAAAATGCGTGTTTCGTCAGTTTCCCCGGAAGACCGAGCGGACTCGGAACAAGGAAGAAAGTATGGACCGATCCCCCGACATAATGAGATGCACCCCGAATCCCGAGATAAGCTTACGAGATAACACGCAACCGGATATACGTATATAGTTGTGTTTGTATGCGAGGTACATGCATAAGTACTATGTCTGTGTGTGGGTAGGTTTGTACGTGATATCTACAAGCATGACATATTATATTTTAACTAGGTATAGTGGGAGTCAAGGTGGTGTGGGTGTAGTTTTGTAGCTGTGACTGTGAAGGAAGTGTACACAAGCATTCCCTATAGTGTTATGTATTCCTAGACTGTGGAAGGGATGCTATAAGGTGCTGTTTACAGATTGTGAGGCATTTATATCGAATAGTCTCAGTTAAATCTTCATAATTTTGAAAAAAATGAGATCGGATTAAACAAATGCGTAGATTTTAATCAGTTTTCCATCCATCTATTTTTTTTAAATACCTGTTCAATGGAAGAATTATTTTTTCGATAGCAGGAAAATTGATTCGAAATTTCGAATGAATCATTTATTATTAACCCCCATTACAGGCTTTTAAATAAACATAATAATTATAAATCATAAGTATTATCTTTAAAATAAATACTTCCTTAAAAAGAAAGGAAATATTAAGCCGCATTTAAACTGTACATATATTAGACATAGTAAAGGAATGATAAAAGATGTCATTATTTGACCTTAAAGATGGTTCAATTAAATTTAAGAAAATGACTAATTATTTGACAACCACATTCCAAAACCACTTAAAGGATTTTATAGAAGATTGCAATCCGTTTAAAAGAGAGATTTAAAGCTGGAAATGCCTCAATTTTTAGATAACGTATTATTCAATAATTGCAAATTCACTTTGTGGCAGCAGTTTTAATAATTAAATTAATAAATGAATTAAAAGTTACTTTGTAATCACCACCCTGATTAAAGCGATGCTTTCCTCATCAGGAATGTACAGAACACTAAAAAAATAATAATGTCAAGTATAGACAAATGATAAAAATAGAACACAATAATGCAAGAATAGTCAAATTAGAAACATAAACAAAAATTGATTAAAGTAGGTAATAATTAATAAAAAATGTTAACAAAAAAATGGTATTATTATTGAATAACAAATTTCCATTAGAAATTAAAAAATAAATTATTTTTACTGTTAATATTAATATGAAAATAAATTCGAGAATATTGTTAATTTGAATTAATATTAATATGAAAATAAACTCGAAAATAATATTAAATTGAATTAATCTTAATAAGAAAATAAATTCGTTAATAATATTAATTTAAATTAATCTTAATAAGAAAATAAATTCGAGAATAATATTAATTTTAATTAATATGAATATGAAAATAAATTCGAAAATATTATTAATTTGAATTAATATTAATATGAAAATTAATTCGTAAATATTATTAATTTGAATTAATATTAATATGAAAATAAATTCGAGAATATTATTAATTTGAATTAATATTAATATGAAAATAAATTCGAAAATATTATTAATTTAAATTAATATTAATATGAAAATAAATAAAAAAATAACTATTTAAAAAAAATATATTAATTATATTTAATTGACTATTAGCACTTTTTTGTGGTTTTTAAAATTTCGAATTTGTCTAATTGTAACCCGCTTGTATTTGTAAGTAAAAATTTTAAACCTCTAATATCAAATTAACGATTGGTTTCGAAAATATGATTGGCAAATTCAGAATAATAATTATTATTTAAACACCTTAGTACACTTTAAATACTTTAATAATAAAATTTCTAATTCGTAGAAAAAGTTGTAATCGTTACAAATTAATTTATATACCTCCGATCTATTTAAAATATTATCTTTATCCTTGTTAATTAAAATGATTTTTTAATTTTTTTTATTTATTGTCAGTATGAAAATCTGGTTGGATAGTATTTGGGATGTTTTTAATTAATAAATTTAAAGTATTATTATTTAGAAAAAAAAAATTCTCCTCTGTTACTTTACTAACATCAGTTATTTGTAAAGTATTTTTTGATTAATTTATTAATAATGACGCCACAAAGTGAATACCAAACATTTTAAGAAATTGTAATACATAAATTGTTTAAAACATTTAGATTCTAGACAAAATATTTTTTGGTCACTTAATCTAGTTAATGTACTTTACATAATCCGCGCGCTCGTTGTTCTCCAGCTCCATAATATATACGTTTAGTTTTATTTATTTTAACTAATCACATTATAATTATATAACTCCTTATAATTGATATTACGTGCATTTCCCACCATGAAGTGATTAAAAAACAGAAAAAATCTTTTGAGGTAAATGCATAACCTCTGTTTGGTTTTTCTTTATTTGAAAACGCTATGTGCCCTCTTTTGGGGTGGCTTAATATAATTTTTTTTTGTGAAAAACAAACATTTCCGGGTTACGAATAACCTGAAAATATTTGAAAATATCCTACTACCATCACAGTAAGCTGACGATTTCGCATGAGGACTTAGCCAGATGAAGAGAACTCATGACGCCTGGGTGAGACCCAGACGCGATGCCAACTCAGCCACTGACTGGACAGGTTATTTAACAATGTGTTTTTCTTTCAGGATGAATTTTCAAACATGTATTTCTTAATATGATATTTTATGAAATTGTGGAGTTATAAACATTAGAAATATGTGTGCAATTTTCGTGATGTCAGAACTCAACTTCTGTTTGGAAATCAGATTTTCTGCTTTACATCCAGTTCAATATATTTTTTTTACGAATGAAAAATTACTTAGATCAGTGGTTCAAATAGTTTTTTTTGTATTCCTCACGACCTTGCCTAATTTCTCGACGAAAGCAGCGGAAAATGTTTATTCTCATCCCAGCACCCGAGACACGCAGACAGAGAGACAGAACATCTCATTATGCAGGCAAGTAAGCACCGCCGACTCTGCATATATTTGTCATGAAAAGTTTCAAGGGCGCTGAAGCCGGGAGCCGGCCGCGGCAGCCGCGAGTCTGTACCCCGTAGCCCGTAGTCTGTAGACTGTAGACTGTTTGTGAAAAACAAACATTTCCGGGTTACGAATAACCTGAAAATATTTGAAAATATCCTACTACCATCACAGTAAGCTGACGATTTCGCATGAGGACTTAGCCAGATGAAGAGAACTCATGACGCCTGGGTGAGACCCAGACGCGATGCCAACTCAGCCACTGACTGGACAGGTTATTTAACAATGTGTTTTTCTTTCAGGATGAATTTTCAAACATGTATTTCTTAATATGATATTTTATGAAATTGTGGAGTTATAAACATTAGAAATATGTGTGCAATTTTCGTGATGTCAGAACTCAACTTCTGTTTGGAAATCAGATTTTCTGCTTTACATCCAGTTCAATATATTTTTTTTACGAATGAAAAATTACTTAGATCAGTGGTTCAAATAGTTTTTTTTGTATTCCTCACGACCTTGCCTAATTTCTCGACGAAAGCAGCGGAAAATGTTTATTCTCATCCCAGCACCCGAGACACGCAGACAGAGAGACAGAACATCTCATTATGCAGGCAAGTAAGCACCGCCGACTCTGCATATATTTGTCATGAAAAGTTTCAAGGGCGCTGAAGCCGGGAGCCGGCCGCGGCAGCCGCGAGTCTGTACCCCGTAGCCCGTAGTCTGTAGACTGTAGACTGCTGGCTGAAGCTAGTGCTAGTAGCTAGTACCGGGAGAGAGAGGCATTACTCCGGTGACGTCATCGCGTGACGCGGCGGGTGCAGGTCCCCGCTACGTCACCGGATATTCAAATGGCGGGCCTCTGGCGGCGGTGATTTACATTACTTTTGCATAGAAATTGGGCATTCTGCTGGTATGCTCTACGCTCTACGCTCTACGCTCTACGCTGTATGGAGGTTAAGCATTGGACTGGCCTAATTCTGGTCTCACCTTGACAATGCAATGTTATTTTAACTAAAAGGGGTATTTTCCTGATATTTTGCTGATTTATTTTTGCATTTTGAAAAAGGAATTACTATGGTTGGAATACTCTAGAACAATTTCGACTTGTTAATATATTCAGAGAATATAACAGTAAATAAAAGTCTGCCATTACAAATACAGCTGGCTTACAAATAGATTAATTTAGAATTTTTATAGAAATTCGAAAAAGTATTAATAGTCAATTAAATATTATTAATAACAATAAAAAAATGTATTACCCATTTCTTAAATTTATATTTTTCCCGTTAATATTATATTCAGAAGAATTTATTTTATTTTAATACCTTTAGTTATTAATTGATTTTGTTGAAATTCCTGTTTTATAAGATATTAATATAATATATAAAATATATATACTTATGATATATTTGTTTTATAATATACATAATTAATGTTTTCTAATATTTTTTTTCATTTTATATAATCTTACATTTATTTTATTTTTATAATTTCTTATCTCGTCACTTATTGTTAATTTTTGTCTTTTTTTATAATTTGTCTATACTTACGTCATTATAATTTGTATCCTGAAGAAGGAATAATTGGTTTCGAAACATGTTATTTATTTATTAAGTAGTGGTTTATACAAAATAACAGAGTAGAAACACAATTAACTGTGAACCAGTGTTTCTATGAGAGAAAAATCTCTCACGTGTTTATTATGTTAATGAGATATTGTATCACAATTTGTTTATAAAAAAAATATTTAACTTAATACTAGCATAATAGTCCTGCTATAATAACCCCCTATCTAATTAATATCAATTATTGTTGAAAGAGCAAAAGGAAATGGAAAAATTAGGAAGCTCCTGGCTATTAAATATGTATGTATACAATGAACAGTTTCTGGAAGTTAACGACAAAGTAAGGCTAGTCTAAAGACACAAATACTGAGTTTCAAGGCTCTTTTTCTATCTCCTACATAAATTTCCCTTTCTCTTCTGCAATTTTTTATGGTTTATAAAATACGCGTCATTTTTCTTAAAAAATGTTTGTTAATTTCGTCCAGGAAGAATATATAATGAATTATACGAAGGGGTTAAAGGCGCAAGGAGATAAAATATCTCCCAAATAGAAAGCCAGATAATTTAGATTATTATCTGTTCCCCTTTCGTTTCACTAAATACCGCAGATCATTAAAGGGGGCTGTAATGAAATGCTTTGCGATTTCTTGACGTGTAGATGGGATATGAGTTATGGGAAAAATATTTACCCTTTAACAGGGCGGGTTGCGATGGGATTAATTCGGATTTCCCCACCCCGCCTAACCTCTCTCCAGCAACCGCCGCTCCCGCCCCCGCCCAATGAGACGGAACACGTTCTTTATTACTGAAGATATGTCTCAATGCAGTTCATCTGGCCTCAATTACGACATGATAGATTGCTTTTGTATATTATATTATTGGATTATGAAGGAATCAATGGGAGGACATTCATTTATCAGGTCAGTTTTGGACATATTCAGTTGGTCCCGATATATTATTACCTTTTAAAATTTTATTGGAATAACTTATTGAAGCTTATATACCTCATTTTAATATTTTTCAATCCTTCAAGAAATATTAACAATTCTCAAATAAAATATGAAACCGAAAAGACACAGATAACAAAATTCTATACCTACCATGAATTTAATAAAAGGTGCTAAACACCTACCCAGACAATGAAACAATTGCAAATAGATAATAATAATTAATGAACGTAAGGTATTCCCTAAATACGTTGTAAATAAATTGATTAAAACATTGTAAATATGCCTTTATGCTTGTTTTATGGAACATGTCTACAAAGTGGATTAATTTAAGCAGATACACATATTTTTCTATAACCAAATATAAATTATTGCACAAGACGTGCAATACCGGGCCGAGATTGCAACACAAATGCAATACCGATCCGAGATCGCACCACAAATGCAACACTGAGCAAAGATTGCACAATAAGTGCAATACCAGCACATAATGTTCGGCCGCACCGCGCGCGATATAAGCAGCGTACGCACAGCGGTATGTGCCCTCTTTTCACTTCAATCACAGAACGGACATCTTCTCACTTGGATACCTCGACCTGTCGCTTCCAGACAAGAACAGTATTCTACAGACAGCAACCGCTGACGTCGCCACCCGCTACCTAAGCGACCGACCATACTGGCTGGTGCCATAAGCCGTATGATCGGAGGAACAACATCTCCATTGTGAAACTACCAAACGCCTTTCTCAAGGGAATTCGCAAATCATAATAGTCGTGCGTCCCTGTGTGCCGGTGCCTAAATATTTACACTAATTTTCTTGTGCGGGTCCTACACGCCCCGCAAACTGGTATTAAACTTTCTGAAAAAATTTCTGAAATTCTGTTCCAAAACGCAATACCCAGTTAACTAATGATAATTTCAAAATTCGCCAACATTTCATTTAATTAATACACCATAAAAATATCTCGGTAAACACATAAGACAACCCATCTTACACCCCCTAATGTGTAATGTTAGAATATAGCAATACCGATTAATAAAATGTATATAAAATCATAATTTACCACCCCTTAAACCCAAACTTTGTACATATACCATAGTTTAACGAACAATTGTGTCAGTCTGAAGATGGCCGTGATAGGCTGAAACCAAAAAAGTGGAAAAAAGTTTAAAAATCGTTTTAATAAATGATGATTTGAAAAATATTCTGATTATTTTTTTCTCATAATGTCTCAAGACGTACAAATTGATCACCTGTATTCCTAAAACATATTATACATATAAATTACTATCGTATCTGTGTCAATAAAGAAAAAAATTACGCTTTATAGTAGTGAAATAATATTTTTGGTAAAACAATCGCCATGGCGGTGAGTAATAATAATAGATAAGTGAATCTATCCAATATGGCCTACAGACAGTTGGATAATTCGCGAGAGATTATCGCGCTCGGCGGAAACATTCCTCCTTCATACCCGTAAATTACATCGCAGCCTCCAGCCAGCCTACTGCCTCTGCCTCTGGCTGTACTCCGCACCCTCAAATCAGCGCGGCCTGGGAAGGGTTGCTGGAATCCCGCTATTAAGGGTGACCAAAACCAGCTCATTCTACAAGGAAAATAATATTTCAATTCATATTTTATATAATCATTCTCTAATGATTGAATTATTTAAATATTCGAACCCACATTGCTGTATCCACGTTTTCTTTTTTAATGCACCTATTATTAACATTTGTACAACTGCAACATAAGTTTTTTTCAAGTTTTTATAATGTCATGCAAGAATGTTTTTTAATGTCATGCCATACAATAATCCCAGCAACTCTCAACCGTCTGGATCCAGTGAGACTATGGCATCCCCAATTGATGTATGGTGTGAGGCTAAAGGTAAGGTAAGATATTGAAAAGGGGAAAGAGATGGGAAAGAGGGAGGCCAGGAGTAAAGCTAGCTTTTAAACATATTAAGTACATATACCTAAAACGTTTAAAAACATACTTGTCTAAAATATTCTCTTTTACGAAAACAGAACGTAATTAAAAATGTCGCACATTATATGACGTCATAATTTCTAATAGGTTTTTAAGTTGAAAATAATTGATGACAGGTTTTACTTCACACGTTTTATTTCAAAAGTCTTACAGATTTTCATTTATTTTATTATTGTTCTTCAATTTAAACAGTGAAATCTCCAACGAACTGCAGCCTTTCTAAGGGAATACAATAATAAATTAATTAATAATTACTTTGTAAACACCACTTTATTAATATTTACGTATCAACATGTTTCGAAAGCGAAGATTTCCTTATCAGAACATACAGAATAGAAAAAAATAATATGGTCAAGTAGAGATAAATGATATACTCGTACACAGAACACAATAATGTAATAATAGACAAATTACGAATATAAACAAAAAGTGATTATAGTAGGTTAGTAATTAATCAAAAATCTTAATAAAAAAATTATAATTAAAATATAATAATGTTCACGTATTCGAATATTGTGACCGTGGCGCGATTTTATCCCTGCTATATTGCCGCGACGCGTGATTGCCACTTGTTGTATCCGGTAGTAGAAGTTCGTAAATGTTCGACACGTCAAGAAATAAATTAAACTAACCAAAAACATTCGATTTGAAATATCAGACGAAGCGACAGTAGCGCCGCGTAATGGAAAATAGGTCACGTGAACGCCAAAATGGCGCGTTTATTGCAATCACAACTGAACAAAATATTATAATCGAATCGCCGCTCTGTTCAAAAGCTGATTATTGTATTAGTAGCGGCGATACCTTGTCACACAAGGCGACTTCGTTGCTACTATTCAAATAGCACCGACGAAACCACTTCGTGTGAGCTAGGCTTAAATGAAAGAAGCCATGGTCGCCCCAACCTTATTTAACCCTTTCAGCTGGCTCTAGAGTGATGGATGCGCTACAATTCTGCGAATCGCTTCTGTTTTAATTCCTCTCTTCATCAGTTGTGTATTAGTCAGCGGTCCGAGGGTTGCAACTGTACCAGCGGCGCTAACTGCCCTTTAATGTGTTTATTACCAGCTTTCTCCGATCCTACCGGCCTCCCCCTCCCCACAGGAAATAAATGACTTTGATATACTGAGCAAGACGCCGTGATCGTATCGGATGGCGATGTTTTGTGCGCATTTAATTTGAGAAATTGATTTAATTTGTTGAGCGCATTGAAAGTTGCTTACTTGCTTGTAGGTACGACATATTAGATACGTAGGATGATAATTGCAAGGTTAGAAACCTTTTAAGATAACCTATAGATTAAAAAAAAAACACAATTATGAATACATGTCATGCATAATTATTATTGTGTTTTAATTTTTATCATTTCTGAATACTTGACATTATTATTTTTATTATTCTATATACTCCTGATGAAGAAAACATCGCTTTCGAAAGATATTATATTCGCAGATATCTGTGTATTAATAAAGTGGTGAAAAACATTGAACTCGCCATGTCCTATTGAGGTTAGCCCATAGATATATCACTATGGTTAGCCACAGATTACATTACAGAAGGTTTGTTTGGGTAGAATATTTTCAAAATGGAAAAATCAAGTAGGTACCTACTTGGGGGAACGGTTGCGTGGCCAAAACTACCTACAAGCTTGACGACGCTCTTCGGCACTATAACGGTTAAGGTAAAGAAAAAAAATAAGGCATCTTACTTAAAAGAATCGTAATAGTCCTCCAGATAGCCGGAATATGTGATTTTTGCTATGCATCTCTTTTTAGTAAAAAAACCTTACTTAATAAGTGTTTCGACATAGTCATATACAGAGATAACTGAATCGATATTTTTATATGTTATGTTTTTTCTAAGTGTGCCTAGAATAAAAGAGAAGCTACTGATTTTCGCTACAATTTTTAATAGATGTTCTTTTCTAGTTTAATCTCTGTGTAGGGGCGGTATTTTTCCTATTTACAGTAAACGCTTGCCAAGGCCACTATTTCAATCACCCTTGCTATTGATATATGGTTAAAAAAAGTTACAAGATCCCAACTAGTCACATAATTTTTCTCCAACTTGGGAGGCGGGTATGGGTACCGCCGCACCGTGAACCACCGTGAAGCAATCTCTATTGAATCAAATGAGCATAATCAAAATGACCTATGGAACTGGTGAAGGAAATCGGCGATAGCTAAATGACTTAAAATATCAGATTAAAATATCCACATTATGGTAGGACGGCATGATTTTGTTTAAGAAAAATTTCTACTACTCTAGAAATCCGGTCAGGTCAAAATATAAAAGTCCTAACAATTTTTAAATTGTTTTAATGAATTATCATAAGGGAAATCCATCATTTTATTTTATTTTATTTCTTTATTTATGCTGCGAATGCATTATGCGGTGCTACTAACATTTTTACTAACCAAATTTTAAGTTTACCTGGGTAATCATCTTTTTACACATGATAGCTGTTTCGCTTTACTATCGTGTAAAACTGTCAGACAGCATTCTAAAACAGTCATTTGATATATAAAGTTTGATTATCGACGTGATGGCGGAATGATGACTTATCATCCTTTATCGCACTTATTCTGTCAATAGACGTAATGATACAAATAAATGTTGATAAGTGTAAGGACCTGGGTAAGTTATAAAACTAAATAAAGAAAAAAATCAGGTATCGGTGCACAAATGCGTCCACAGCCCGCAACACTATAAATAACTAAATGTGTAAAAAAAATGTTAATATCTATTAAAAACTTTTCAAGGTCATTTTATAAATATTCTCCAGTCCTAAATATTATAAATATTTGATATAAACTCTTCTTGTGCCATCAATCTTCTGATAAATGTAACATCAATAGAAAAGGAGGATACAATTGCAAATGTAAAAATCAGCTCTATACTTAAATTTTTTAATAAAACTGTGTTCATCTGAAGCGACCTGCCAGGTAAGTATGTTTTTCTGTGTCTGTTTGTACGTAATTAGATAAAGAATAGGAAGTAATATTTGCACAGCGCCCTTGAGGTGATTTTTCACAAAAACGGCGCTGTACAAATCGTCAATTTATTATTATTATTGTGTCTTTTCTCAGGTTACATTTTATGGCGAATCCTTAGGAACTGTCTACACCTCTACAGTCTGCAGTATACAGCCTTTATTCTCTGTTTATAGCCACATAGAGCGGTGACTAACAAGTTCAGTGTTCCGCTGCACCCCTACCCGCCCCGGGGCAAGCGCATTATCATAACAAGGCACCCATATTACTTTATTATTATTGCCGAATTTAAGTCGAATTTAACACAAGACCGCTTCGTTTATCAATTCCAGCCGATTACTCCGGAGGCGCCTCGGGCTGATGGTATGGCATGATGGTGGGAGGGGTGCGAGAGGTGGGGCGCGGGGGACTGGGAACCTACTTCAGCTGCATGGGACAACTTCAACTTGATGGCCAATCTGTCGACTGAACTGAAGAAAACTCATAAACAAACTCGTGAGTACTGCACAACTGTCCCACTGCCCGGAGCCTATGGGAAAATTATATCATCGCCGATACAATTGTGAATGTTTTGAGACGGTTGAAAAATGTTTAATTTTTCATGTGATTCCGCACACTTCCAGGAGCTAGTGGAACTACGGAATTCACATTTACGCCTCGGTCATACAGAGCGATTTGAATAGAAGCGTCCAAATCACTTCGTGTGAGAAGGTATTCACTGCGAGTCACTCAATTAACAGCTGTAAAACATTTGCGCAAATCGGTTAGAACATGTTCAATTCTGATTGTGACAACTGCGCGATTTTGGCGGACACGTGACTTAGATGACGGTTTTCTTGTTACAGCGAAGCTGCTCTCTGAGTCGTGAACCCATTTTATCCTCTTTCGTGAGGCCTTTCTGTTTCACTTTAATAGTTGTTTATTCAGATCGACATGAAAATACAGAAAAAGTACGGACGACATTTTTTTGACAGTTCACTCGCTACTTCCCACTTTTCAGATATTGTAATAGTTCAGTGTGACTCTCTACTGGCGATCACTCGCCGCGAAAATATGGCAGCGTCGAAATCGCTTCGTATGATCGAGGCTTTAGGGTAAGTTTGAAGACTTACGTTTTGTCACCATATATTACGTTAAATCATATAATGTTTCGTTAATGCATGGTGACCTTTCAGCTGGATGATCGGGAACGTATTTTCTGTTCTGGATTAATTTCATTCGATCTGCCAGGTAAGTATGTCCCTGTATAATATTATCATACAGTTTGATATTACAGGTCGATGAACTGGTGGATGCAATCTATTAGCCAAATATTATTTTGTCTATACCTAGGGATAAGATAGAGCTTTTAAAAAATATATTTACACATCGCTGAAATTTTTCAAATATTATTACAGACGTATTTTTCGCAAATTTAAATGATAAATCAAGTTTTTTAGTTTTCGTTGTGGTCCCACTACCTTTGGAACCTTGCAGTATACTTTCACAGATACTAGTAAATTTAAGGATCCTATGTTTTGTGAATGATGAGAATACAATATTGCAGTTTTGTCTAATACGCTGATACATAAAATGGCCAGGATACTTATAGGATTTGCATAAACATATATATTCTCAACAGGAAAAGTAATTTTTGTATAATTTCTTCAAAAGATTTGTATTCACTTTGTGGCGTCATTATTAATAAATTAATTGGAAATTACTTTGTAATCACCACTTTATTAATATATGAATATCAATATGTTTCGAAAGTGACGATTTCCTCATCAGGAATATACACAATACTAAAAAATAATAATGTCAATTATAGACATTTTGTGTTCTATGTTTATCATTTGTCGATAATTGAGATTATAATTTTTTAGTATTCTATATATTCTCGATGAAGAAAACATAGTTTTCGAAACATGTTGATTGAAATATTACCTTTTCTGACCGTCCTATTGAATTTTTAACAAAATATTTAAAATATGAATATGATTTTTAAAGTGAGGAAAAATATTTTTTATCCTTTCTCGTTACGTTTTTTGTAAATTAACTTAACCAAAGATTTATAATCCGCATTAAAAAAAATTAACAAAACATTAAAGTTACGTAGTGTTTGTGAAAAAATTAAACTAAACACTGCTCTTTTTTTAAATCTATCTCATCGACATGTTAAAGAAAAACCTTCACAGCATTTAAGGATATTCAACTTTTTAAATTTTTTTTTAAACAGGCGTAGAACGGTCAGAAACGTGTAATATTTCTGATTTTATTTTGATAAATGTTAAGCCCATGCAAATTAAAAAAAACCGATATAAATATTTTTCTCTTTAAAAACGCCATGTTTATCGTATTGCACAATAATATTTTCATTATTTTGAATTTGTAAATAATAACTCTCAGACGTCCCTCTCCTCGTTAAGTAGATGATCAATTTCATTTTCATACTCATGCCAAATGATAAACACAGAACACAATAATGTAAGAATAGACAAATTATAAACATAAACAAAAATTGATTAATGTATACAGTAATTACATAAATTTGACGGCCTCCATGGTCGAGGGGTAAGGCTCTCGACTACGAATCCGAAGGTCGCGGGTTCAAATCCCGGCGTGCGCAAGTAATTTTTATTTAATTAATTTGTGGTGTTTCACAATTAATTCATTTAAAAATAATATATAGTATATTTGCGCACGTTCCAGAGTGGAAGATACTCTCAGTATCGCCCTGGTGAAAGACCACCATTCAGAATTGAAACGTTGCTTGAAATGGCTTTTAGCCGTGTTTGGTGACCAGATCTGAATAGCCAGGTATTTCCCCACCTTCCTCTTCCCCTTCTCCTTCCCCTCCCAATACCTTCAGCCTCACAACATTCCCCAATTGGGAATGCCATAGTCTCACTGGCTCCAGACGGTTGGGAGCAGTTGGGACTCTTGTGAGGTATTCATATAAAAAAAAAGTAATTAATAAAATATTGAATATCAAATTTATATTAGAAATTTAAATATATATATTATTTGTTTATTTTAAAAAAAAATATTAATCATATTTAATTGAATATTAACATATTTGCTGATTTCTAAAATTTAAAATTTGTCAAATTATTTGCAACATTTTTTATTCGAAGTCCACTAGCAAAATAAAATGCATTTAATATCTTCCCAGTGAAGCGCACCCACAGTGAAAGTCCTTTCTTCAATTTTATAGGCTGTATTAAAAACATAACTGATAGTCATTTGTTAAACAGCACTAACGGTGCATATAAATTTATGCGACATAATGCTCTGCGTGAAGGGCCCTCGGTGCATACTTTTCTCCGCACTCTCCCGTGTGTGTGACTAGTTGACTTCTAATTCTCTCCATTCATAATCATAATAACCTATTCGTCGGTACCCCATTTAGCATACAATATCATACGCGCATACATTATGATGGACCGCACCGAACAAGTACGAACAAAATAAAGACACCCCATAAAAGAGGAGAAAAAAATATACAAACTTTGATCCTAATCAAAGGCAGATGTTAAGTACTTTTTTGTACGGTGCATCGAGCTTTTTGTGCAATTGATCAATGAGCTTTATATCGGGTGTATAAATAATATCCTACTTAGTAGGAGAGAGTTAAGAGACAGGGGTGAATTATTCAACGGCGCCGCGGGGGGCCTTTGTGCCGGTTTATTGGTTGGTGTCGGGGCCCCGGAGCCCGTGGGGCTCCATTGTTGGTATTGTTGCAAGTGCAGCGCCGCCGGCTTGGTGCGCCAGGCTCGGGATGTGGGGATAGTTGAGGTGGCTTTACAGTTAATTCAAGTTATAAATTTACCAGGCGTCATACGTAAGAGAGATGCGTTTTGAACTTACTAGTTATTAATACCACTGCTGTTCGCTTACAGAATATTGGCACAGAGTCAATATGTTTCCATTCTGCCACGCGTGTCTTTAAATTATCCATTAAACCACTCGAAAAACAAAATCATTAATCACTTTCAAGAAATATTTTCTCAATATTTACGTTAGAATAAAGTAAAAAAAAAATTGAATGATAGTTTTGTTTTATCCATGATTTTAATAAGTAATTTTCAAAATCAATATTTTCTTCCTCAGGATACAAAGTATACTGCAAATAATGACATATACGCATAGATAGGTAATAAGCAGAGACAAAATAATAACAATAAGTGGGGGGAGAAAGTAAATAATTATTTATTAATAATAATCATATGAAATAAACAATACTGATCCAGAATAGATCGAGAGGTCCTGGATTCGAGTTAGAAATCTGATCGTTACCTTTTTATTTTCTTTGTCTTTTCTGTTTCATATTTCATTTAAAATTTATTAATATTATCATCATTGATTTAAAAAATACTAATAATAATGCAATGGGGTTTATAAGCTTCAATGAATATAAAAAAAAAGTTAAATAATAATAATTTTTTTAATATGCTGTATTTACGCTATTTTGCTCTTTCTTTTATTATCAATTGAATAAATATGATGGTCTTCTTGATTTTATATCTCCTCGATAGCTGCGGGTACCATTAAAATTATTTGATTAATACTTGCCGATATTTTGATAATATCATTTTAATCCGTATTCTGTAATTGGACTTTAGTATCTCCATAACAAAACTGTTATGCTGTTTTAATTTTTTTTTTTTTAATTTTTCCAACTTGTGTACATTGATCACAAAACGCATGCACCTATATTGTTCTAATTTTGAGCTACATTTGTATGATGATTGTTATTTATCGTTGTATTATGTAACATTGTTGAACTAAACTCCTGCTGACAAGCTGCTTGCAGTGGATTAGCGGGTACAATTTTCCACTGTATGTAATTAATATCATACAATACAAAAAAAATTAAAACTAGAAATTAACGCAAAATCAAGGAACAACCAAGATACCCACCAGAATTTTTTCCAAATTTATTTTATTTTTTGTGTTTTTTTTATTTCTTTTTTCTATGTACTAATAATAATTGGACGATTTTTATACCTCCGTTTTTGTGAAATATAGTTGTCACTAACCGTTTTATTCTTCATGTTGGTACTTTGTATTAGCAAAGTTTATAAATCGCACCCATCCCATGAATTTTATAAATAAAACCTAAAAATTTTGTTACGTTTTATAACAGTGGGAATCATGCAAAGTTCCTTATAAAGAAAAACTTGTAATGTGCTATTTTTCAAACGATTTTTAGTTATTTTAAATATCAACATATTAATGATCAAAACTTTTCTCGAAGAATTTTTTGTTATTATTTGTGCTAGATGTAATAAATTCGCAAGAAGAAGACTTCCAACGAATCATGCAAAAACATGTAAACGATTTACTTGTTTTATTATCGTGTTTGCAAATCACTCTCACTTTCATCACAATCGACACAACGGTCCGATATTTATGGTATCACAATACACAATACAGCCATTGCAAAAATAGATTATTTTTTCCCCAGATCCGATAACTGGAAGGGTCCACGTATCACCAATTGTTCCAGAGAGAAATATTAATAAAAATGATTGCATAAACCGTGCAAACGTATTCTCAGGGGTGATATGTTCCCAAATTATCTGAAATCTATATAACAAAAATAACAGGGGTTTTCTTTGAGCCTTACTGTGCATTTAATGGGTATTTATAGGCATAGCTAGTAAGATTAAATGAAATCATTTGATATTTTTCGAAAAAAAAAAATATTTATTTCATCACGTGTAAGACTCAAATTAGAGAAAACAAATTATTGATGGGAACATATAATTTCTGGTGTATAATTTAAATAATCATTGGAATATGATCATATTTATTCTCGTCACGAAAAGGTTGCAACATTAGTGTAACATGTCCAATATCAGCTTAAAATCACGAATACGGGATCCAATTTGAATTAAAAATTTAATTCCACCGTTAAAACCAAATACAAAATAGAATGGCTAAAATGTAAGCGGCTTGCCCTTATCGGTTGGCTAGATTTCATTTGACGATTTCACAACAAAACTATTCCAAAAGGAAGTGGTCGTAAACCAGGGCCAGCAGCTTTTAAGAAACTTTTTTTTTAATTGAATAAATTCATCCAGTTTCTACAATACTCGATAAATGCTCTTACCTTACTTAGAAATGGCTTTATAGTATTTAACAAGATGATAGTTTGCCTATTTCATACGGTTTTTGTGTGAATTAGTTTCTGTACCTAGATATTAGTGCTATGATTAGAAGTTTGTAACCTTCTGCCCTAGGTTTATTTCAGCTAGACCCAGAAGAAAGCTCTATTGTACTAAACCTTTTTTTGTTCAGGCTATTAGGCTTGTGATGTTGATTGTTAAAATACTTAAGCATTTAAAAAAGAGTATTTTAGTGTTATTATTGTTAAAGGATATTGACAAAAAATGCGCTATGAAGCTTATGTATGAACGACATCGAAATGTTACAATACTGTTGTGGTAAGTAAAAATACAGTAATTACCAAGGGAGTCATTCACAGAACGAAGGGTCGAGTTTTGTTTAATCTTTTAACAAATTTGCAATTAGCGTAATGAATTGATTTTTGGCTAAAACACTTGTAGAGACTTATTCCATATTATCAGTTCAATAAAAATTGTAAAAAATAATAATATCTGTTGACGGTATGCGTTTTTCTGTTTTTACTTACCAATGGTGAATGTTTATCATGGAATTGTGAAAAGTAAAAAATCAGTATATTATTTTATTGTTTATATAAGTTTAACAAGATATTTACCTCTTTATATTGTTATTTTATGTATAAAACAGGTTTTAGGATAGTAGAAATAGCAAAAATTCAACGAAATAACTCCACCCAAACATAAAAAATCTAGGTTATTACAACGCTGCCATTGAATGAAAGAGAATGTATTTCAAGATTATAGATAAAAACGTGTTTATAAAAGAAAGTATAAACACAGTAATTTCAACTTGAAAACTGTGTTTTTAATTACAGAAACAAAAATTCTAACTTTTTACTCACCAACACCGATGAAATTGCGATAACATCAAAAACAGTATTATCCTTTGTTAAATACTAAAAACGAGTAATATTAAAATAAATATCGAATGTCTCATGTAAAACATAAAGAATTCGATACATAGTAACTTACTATATTCAACTCAGTAATTACTATGTTTTTACTTACTATTGCAGAACTCGTCACAGTCACATTCAGGGTAGGTTAAGTACGGAGTTTAAAAAAATATCTATTTATAAGGTTAAAGCACAAACAGATTGCTGTCCATGAAAACGTTATTAATTTATTTTCATCTGTATTAAAATGGGTCAGCGACAACCGTCTCTAAAAAAATGTCCTATTCTACGGAACGAGCCGCTTAAAAAACAAAACACATAAGACCGTAAATATATATTTTTTTAATTTGTAATAATTATAATGTAATCTATATGATATTAAATAAAAGGCATGGTATTAAAAACAAACTCACTTACATCTTTGTGGGTTCGCGAACCCTGACTCTGGATTATATCGACGCCCACCGTAATGAGGGCTGGACGCCATTATGAAAGGAAGAATTACACAGAGCGTCGCCTAACACGTGCCTTCCCGCCATTCTGTGCCCCTAATATTTCTGCTACCCTGGTAGTACAAAATATTATAAGCAAAACATACTACGGGTGGATAGCATATCAGGTTTTTAGTTTTATTATTTTAGAAATTATACTGGTATCTATCCCAGAGGGAGATAATTTTTGATTTTGCTAACACATAATGGAAGAATGATAAATAAGGACAGAATTACGTTCATAGTACGAATTATGAATACGTTTTAATAAAACTAAATTTAATAACTCCATTTTAATAAGTTTAAAAAATGGCAGAACTTAAGAAAGTGTTTAGGTTTAATTGGAATGATTATTTTGGGAAAGTAGTAGGTGTTTTTTTGTATTATTTATCTTTTGACCTATTAAATGCATTAATATTAATATATTTATTTTTCATTTCCATATAACAATTGTACACTAATAAACTACAGATATTAAAATAGATTACGATAAATTAAAAATATTGAAAAATATACATAGACAAGTATTAAAAATTATTAATAGTACAAGTGAGTAAACATTTGTATATCAATGATTTAATCAATACTAAATATGGTAATCTGTATGAAACATGCAACAAGTGAAAGGTCGATGGAAAAAGTATAAAAAGTCAGGGGGGCAGTTTTTACAACTATTTTATGACGTAGTCAAAAGATAGTAGCAAAACTGTCTGTAAGTGATATCGAAAATATCAACGGCCAATGAAGCATTGTTGAGCAGTTGAGTCGCTCTGCTGATTGGCGTGTTCTGGTAAACAGAAGTTCTCACTTTCGGAGCATAAAATAGTACATTGGATTTTGCACTAAACAGATAAATAGAGAGCAAATTTGGTCCAAATTGGTGGAATTCTTTTCAATTCGGTGTAGATCGCTGTTCTCTTGGTTTATCTATACAATACAATGGTATAAATAAATGATGTTCTATTTATGAATCACTAGTTGATGTGAATCTGGCATTGCTCGAAAAAATTTTTTTCTGGAAAAAGGTTTGAAGTTGTGAATTCTTGCATGTCGTTTGGGTGCCATAATTGATTTGACAGCGAACGCAATGCCTTGTGACGACTATTACTATCTCTAAACAAAGAAACAATTTGAAAATTTTATTTCATTCCAAAAATAACTAAATTAAAAGTTCTTATGTAGTTACCTACTTGTATTTTCCATTTAGAAAATATTCTACCCAAGCAAACCTTCTTCTTTTGAATATTTAATTTGTAGCTAAACAGAGAGGTATATCTATGGGCTAACATCAATAGAATAATACATACACAAAACCATGTACAATGTGACCTTAGAATGGGGTACCCCAGTAAGGACACATTTTTTGCGACTTTTGTAAAACATTATGAAAAATAAATTGCGGCTCAATTGTTTTTCATGCTAATTTTAATACATTATATCAACAGTTTTAAATATTGGATTTCATTCAAACTACTCTCTAAACCTTCCCGGCACTAATAAAAACAAACTCTACTATTTTTAGCGAAACCGGTCGAATAATTTTCGAGAAAATCGAGGACAGAGAGAAAAAACACTCATTTTTATATATATAGATATTTATATATAGAATAGAAACTAGAAAAATCCAAACAGTAATTTAATTCGCCCTTTCTGTTGAGCCGGTTCCGAATCTAAGGATATTTACCAACAAAAAACTGTTAAAACATGGTGATCTAGTTAAAATCAATTATCGTCATTCGGTCTGTCTACAAGAGCAGACGTTAGACCGATTATTATTATGACAAAGCTTTCAAGACGGTTATCAACTGCAAGCTTTGGCGCTATTGAAGGAGGGTAGAAACTTAATTGCAAGGGTCACCATCAACTAGAGCTATTAAGATAACTATAGGTTTGTTGCGAAGGCCCTTTCATTATGTGCCAGTCATTACCTTTAAGCAGATAATGTCCGTCGCCCTTTCAATGCATCGATCTAAGCAACTATTCAATTACGAAAGTCTGCCTGGACGCATTGACAAGTCTAATTCTTCAGGATAATTATGTCATTATTATCTTCCATTTATGCACATAAGAAAATCAGGGTACCTACTAGTTTTAAGTACTTTTAAATGCATAATTTAAATTAACTTACTTTAATTATTTTTATAAACAATAATTATTAGCCTGAAACACATATCCAAATTGAAAAAAATCCTTCCGAGAAAAGATAAATGTCGCCGACAGGACTCGAACCTGCACCCTTCTGATTGCCGGTCAGATGCTCTACCGTTGAGCTACGTCGGCTTATCGCAAACACGCCAAGTTAATCAATATATACTAGTGTTTCATTCAATAATTAGTGTTTTTATTGTATTTCACCTGTAAACAACCAACTTTATTAGTATTAGAAAGGCTTGTAACGGCTAAATCCCTCAATAGATGGCGTCGAGACAAATTATGTCTACATTTTATTGGTGAAAAATGCTTTGACTTGTCAAATATTTATTAATTGATAAACTAAAGTTTTAAGACAAGATTTTTGTGCATAGCGCAAAGGGTAACAAATATTTTTATAAACAATATTATTAGCCTGAAACACTCATCCAAATTGAAAAAACCTTCAGAGAAAAGGTTTTTTTTTTTTCAATTTGGATGAGTGTTTAGGCTAATAATTATTGTTGATAAAAATAATTGTCACCCTTTGCGCTATGCACAACAATCTTGTCTTAAAAACTTTAGTTTATCAATTAATAACTTACTTTAATTTTTTTTTTTTTCAAAATATTGGTATTCACTGGTGGAGTCATTATTAATAAATTAATTAAAAATTACTTTCTAAACACCACTTCCTTTTTAAAAATAAATTTTAACATGTTTCGAAAGTGAAGCTTTCCTCGTGAGGACATGCAGAATTCTATTATATGTTGTATTGGAAATGGTATTAAGATGGTGTTTGTGAAGTAATTTTTGAATAATTTATTGCATTATTTTAAATAAAATTAATTCTTTATTTCGAAATGTGGGAGGTTAGTGTATTCTCGTAAAATAAAAGTGAAAATCTATTAAAAAATAGAAAACAATATTTCAAATAGCGAATTTAAAAACATTAGGCAAATAAATATTTTTTTGTACACTTTCGACTTCCGAATCGATTCGTCATAGATCTCACCGCTCTGATAAAAATAATTGTATCTTTCCGCTACTGAAAATGTAACAATGGAAACGTAAAATAACAATTAGCTTTTTTTTTAAATTCCATTACTCGATGTATCGGGGTAGCAGAACAGCTCGGAGGTGGAAATCTTCCGGCGTCACGTGGCGCGCGGCAGCCGGAACGGTTAACTTAGCATTCCTCCCTCGTACGCACCTTGTATTGATTACCAGCCCGCTGGACCTGGCGATGGCGGTACTGGTACTGCCTCGGTACTGCCAACTGCCGACACCCCTGGCCACGCGTGTTCTCCTGGTAGCCGAGTCTGGTCGGATGCCCTCACTCAGCGAGAGCGGTGTTGGAGAAGTTCGCCAAATATTCCAATGAAAAATACTTTTATGTAGGACGCACGCCAGTTTTCAATTACTTCTGAATATTGGAATTTTATAGTAATAAAATACGTGATACTTAGTGTTATTTTTTAATATTTCTGAAGGTAGGTGCGATTGGAAAGTTGCTTGAAAATAATAATCTTTAATCACTGAGGATAATATTAACAAATCTCAAATGAAATATGAAACACAAAAAGACAAATAGTAACGGTCGCATCAATTTCTATTTCATATTTAATTTATTTATATATTTATAAATAATTAAAAATTGAATTATTTAGGCTTTTACAAAAAGTCAATAGATGTCTCATATAAATAAAAAGTCGGATGTAAATCCGAGACACTGTTTAAGTTTGCAATTGAGTTCGGGTAGAACTTTGGAAACATCATAAAAATAGCTGCCAATAATATGAGATTAAACAATGGAAGATAATATTCACAAATCTTGAATTTGAGATATGATATCGATGAAGATGACACAAATTGAACTTGTCTCATTAGCTAAATCGGTTGAGCGTTGCCCCGGATAGGCAGAGGACCTGGGTTCGAGTCCCAGATGCGACTGAAATATTTTTAGTTTCTGTCCTTTTATCCGGTTTCATCTTTCATTTAGGTTATGTTAATATTATCTTCTTCAATGATTAAATATTAAAATTAGGTTTAAAGCTACAATAAGTTATTCCAATAAAACTGATCAATAATCTTTGAATTACATTAACTGTTTGATGTTTCGATTTAATTCCGCACATCGGTATTTAATGTGTATAATATTATATGTAAAATCGAACAGTCATTTAACTACGTGCTCACATTCAAAATGATGACTTTCCTAAGTTTGGGATTTCAAGTCGTTTCATTCGAAATGTGAGTTTTATGAGTAAACTTCAAAAAGTATGTAACGTAAATACTGACCCCGCTTAAAAAGGCATCACTGATATTGTCTACGGAAGAGATTGGAGAAAATATCTATGGGAGACATCAGACCCACCCACGAATGCTGAGATAGGGTCGAGCAATAGCATGAGATAAAGTGTTACATTTTTGCCCCACGTTGGGCGCCAAAATGTAACACTTTATCTCATGCTATTGCTCGACTCTATCTCAGCATTCGTGGGTGGGTCTGATGTCTCCCATAGATATTTTCTCCAATCTCTTCCGTAGACAATATCAGTGATGCCTTTTTAAGCGGGGTCAGTATTTACGTTACAAGTAGATTAGTATAAAGCAAAATAATATAATCGTATTTTTATTTATTTTATTATATTATTTTTAATGTACATTTACAAAAATAATTATGATGGAAGTACATTACATGGTCAGTGTGTTAACTATGTTTCTTACACACTTATCTCCATTTTGAATTTTACAATATTAACGTGGAAAATGTCGACATCAGACATTAGCTCATTTAAGAACATAATCACTAATGGTAGATTACTTCTGCTTGTAGGGAAATAATGAGCAATTTTTAAATTTCTGGATTGCTGATATGACCGCTTAACAGATTATAGGGCATTATAAGCAAAGCAGTTTTTCATCTGTTGGCAAGGCTACTAATACCCAGCATCCCCGATAAGAATTCTGATGGATACAACCAGAGATAGTAACCGAAGTCTCTAAAGTATGAACATCTTAGAAACCTCTTTTGTATTACTCGTGCATACGTTCAAAATATGTGAATATAATATGAATCACCTTCTTCTAACGCTTTTCCCTATCAGAGGTTATTTACCATCGATACGTTAATAATGACAAATAAATATTGACAAATAACATCAGATTGCATGATTCCCAGCTGTTTAAATATGTTAACTGCCGACAGGAAATATTTTTCATTAAACTAAAACAGATAATGAATATATTGAAGACTTGATTAGCTATAAGATACTGTTTGTATTAGAATATTAGGAAATATTAATACAATTATTAAGAAGACTGTTTACACCACTGTTTTTAATATATAAATATCTATATGTTTCAGAAGCAAAGCTTCCTTCACCAGGATAAATAATATACAAATATCTTTTTATCAATTAAATTAATAATGAAGAGACAAAATAATTACACACCTTTCAAAGAAATTAGGAAAAACTATGTAAGATTCATTACTGTTATTTATGTTTTATTTTGTTATTGCTTTAGTAGAAATATTTTTTAAGATTAGTATGACATATATGCTATTTTATAAAGGTAAAAAAAGTACCTTAACCACAAACTTATAATAAGCATTTGAATGACAAGCACCCATCAGTCAAACTACTGAAAAGTAATCACCGAGGAAGATAATATTGACAATTCTCAAATGAAACGTGAAACAGAAAAAGGTACAGAAGATAAAAAGGTACCAGTCACACCTGAGAATCGAACCTAGGATATGTGTCTTTCCGGACAACGTACAAACTAATCGCTTTTCCGTTTCATATCTCATTTGAGATTTTGTTAATATTATCTTCTTCAACAAGTAAATATTACCATGAGGTTTAAAGCTTCAATAAGTTATTCCAAAAATATTGTTTATCGGGACTTTTTTGTCTTATTTTTGAAGAAAAAAAACTCTTAAAATCATTACAAATTTTTCAAAACTTGAAATTCAATCTTGACGAAAAAAAAATCAATATCCTTCATCTGAATGATGCCCAGGGTTCGAAAAGTTTCATATGAATTGGCAACAGTCGTTTTCTTTCAAATCGGTGCAGATAAAACTTCTAAGGATCATCTATTCAGTGCATGTGTAAATGTGATTCTTGATTCAATGTTTTTATTACTGGATAAATACGATTACTACGGCCCGTGCAATACCCATGATGCAATTTGGTGGCCGCCGTTATAATTTGCGGCATTTGTTTTTAGAGGCATCAGGAAATGCGGGAATATTTCTTTAGTACGCGAGGCCCACGATTGAATGCACGTGCGCCCTGCCCGCCACTAATCCTATTAAGGGACCCCCTCTTCCTACCTGCAGCAGGGCTGTATAAATTTAAGGGTGCAGAAATCATCCCATCAAATAAAACATCATACTAAAAGATCTCCATTAAAACACAGTGAAAAGGAATAAAGTAATTCATATTAATATGATTTGTGCACATATGTGTGTACATGGGTAGATCTATTCTGTATGTACTCGACACCTCAACGCTTCAACTCAAAGACAACAGGTGGACGAACAAAGTATTCAAGCGAGAACCTAAAATGGATCAAAGAAACAGGGAAGACCTGCTATCCGCTGGCTCACTGGGAGCCTGAGAACTGCAGACAACCTGATGGTATTAGAAGATCAAGACTACTGTTGACGAGGAGGAGTAGTGATCCGAAGAGGTGGTACTTGATCAATTGATTAACCCAGAGCTTTTTACCACGGTTATGATATTAACATTAATTCCCTATTTTAAAGAATAAAAAATGTATAGTAGCATTTTTTATTAATTAATTTATATAAACATAGGTTATAAACATTTATATATATTATATTCAATTATATATATTTGAATACACGTATATAAATTTATGTGTATTTTATGTATAGCAAAAAATCTCACATAGGATAGGCCAGTGCGTAAGAATACTTGGTATTAGTGGCAGTAAAAAGAAAAATTGTTACTTTTTTCAGGGTATTATTTTTTTCTTAATTTTTATATTTGTTTATACGTATTTATTCATATAAATACAGATATATCTATATTATTTGTCTATATCTTTACAAATTTACAAATTAAGTGAGTTTTTACCTAAAAATAATAACTGTATAATACTAATAAGATTATAAAAGAAAACCAGATAAAATGGAATATAAAAAATTTGTTGTGAGAAAAATATTAATAATTTTTTTTTGTTGAGAGAAAAAAACATATTTGTATTAAGAGGAAAAAACATATTTGTATTAAGATATTTACTAAACCTTTAATTTAAAAAATATATCATTTAGTTTGGATCGGTATTTTGGCTTTAATTCGAAAATAAAGTTATGTTTGAAACAGGCACCGCAGCCGTTCCTCCTAATACATGAATGTTTAAGGTAAGTTAAATAAAAAAATATAAGTTAAGTAAAAAAAAAAAAAGGAAAATAAGGAAATAAAATATTGAAATTATACAATTATTGCAGGAAAAGGTTGATTCTTTTTTTTTAATCAAGTTTTTTATAACATTTTAGTATGTGTTTAAAGACTATTTATTTGGACACTAACATTCTGTAAATAGTATTAATATACTCAGGTTATTTTTTATAACTTATTGAAGTTTGTAAACCTGATTGTAATGTTTAATCATTGAAGAAGATAATATTAACACATCCCAAAATGAACCACGAATCCGAAAAAACAACAGAAATTAAAAAGATTTCAGTCGCATATGGGACTCGAACCCAGGACCACTACCTATCCGGGGTAACCGCTTAACCAACTAAGCTAATGAGACCAGTTCAATTTGCGCCATTTACACCGATATCATAATTCAAGTTCAAGACTTGTTAATATTATCCTCCATTTTTATAAATCCCATATTATTGGCAACAATCCTTATGTTGACTGCAAAGTTTCATCCCGAACTCAATTGCAATCGGAACAGAGTCTCAGATATACCTATCCGATTTTATTTATATGAGACATCTATTGACTTATTTTACAAGTGTGGAAAGAAATATTCAATTTATTTTCGAGTCCCAGATGCGACTGAAATCTTTTTAATTTCTATTGTTTTTTCGGATTCGTGGTTCATTTTGGGATGTGTCAATATTATCTTCTTCGAGTATTAATATACGTTTAAAAAACATTCAAATACGATAGAAAAATTAATGTGAATACCATTCAAAACATTTGTATTTTGATGACCAAAATGTTAGTTGGAACCTATTGTAATCATTACAACCCTTCTATATTGTATCATTGATTTCCTTATCTTTTAATATGAATTCTAATTTCTATTCACAATTCTACCCTCTTCTGGTACCCACCGTTAAGTGTTATCAGATGAAACGCTGTCAAATAACACATCTTATTTAAAATGAGGATTATATTGGTGGTTGAATTTTATATACTGTCACGCGTAATAAAAATTACCTGACTTTTTTTTTCATTCAATCTACCATTTTTGTTTTAAATTTATCTTTAAATTAAAATAGAGTTCTACAAATTAAATTAATAAATAAATTGACTCTTACGATTACTATGCGATGTATCAGGGGGTGTAAGAAGCATTAGAAACAGTAAGCTCCGATTTTAATTACGATTGTTCAAGTAAAATAATTTTTCGGAAGTAAATATCAATTTGATTGATACGCGAAATTCTGTATTTCATTCCTGACCGCTAGCATTGTCTTTTCCCATTTTATGTGGAGTGAATTCAAAAGTTATTGGCTAATCAATAATGTCTTTGAAATATAGACAAGAAATGTTTGAAGAATTTTTTTTATGCTTAGATATAAACAAAATCAAATAGTGTACCATCAACACAGGTGACAACAAGCAGTTAGTTTATACATCTACTTTATAACATGTTTTCGACCTTTCACTTCCTTTTCATTCTTATTATAATTTTTACGAGTCAATGTTTGTTGTTGTTTTTTTGTATTTATTGATTATTATCGCTATGTTAACATTCATGAATGTAAGTTTTGGGCATATTTCCTGTTTTATTTAGTAAAATAAAAAATAAAAAAAATTATTAAGAAATAATTTGTTTACACTAAAAAATAATGAAAAGTAATTATTTATTTGTTAATAATGTCGCCACAAAATAACTATACATATACTGAAGAAATAAATACACATAATAAAAAATAAATAAAAAAAAACTTCAACGTGATACCAATGATAAATTAAAAATATGTTTGATTCTTTTTTTTAACTTTTGTGAGAATTGAACAATAAACAACATGAAAAAAACTAGACATTTTTTTTTTTTAATTTTTTCCAAAAACCTCAATTTTACATGCTTATACGATGGGTTATACGTGCTAAGGCAATGAAACAAAAAATAACGGATAAATTAAGAAAGAAAAAATAATTTGTATCCACAAATTCTACTATGGCGACGCTCCCGACTGCATAGTAAGTATGTCAATCTGTACACGATTTTTTTTTTTTTATATGAATACCTCACAAGAGTCCCAACTGCTCCCAACCGTCTGGAGCCAGTGAGACTATGGCATTCCCAATTGGGGAATGTTGTGAGGCTGAAGGTATTGGGGAGGGGAAGGAGACGGGGGAGAGGAAGGTGGGGAAAAGGGGAAATACCTGGCTATTCAGATCTGGTAACCAAACACGGCTAAAAAGCCATTTCAAGCAACGTTTCAATTCTGAATGGTGGTCTTTCACCAGGGCGATACTGAGAGTATCTTCCACTCGGGAACGTGCGCAAATATACTGTATATTATTTTTAAATGAATTAATTGTGAAAGAACACAAATTAATTAGATAAAAATTACTTGCGCACGCCGGGATTTGAACCCGCGACCTTCGGATTCGTAGTCGAGAGCCTTACCCCTCGACCATGGAGGCCGTCAATAAAGAGAAAAAACGAGGATATGAAACCACAACTCAGTGAACTGCGCCCTTGAGGTAATTTTCCCACGAAAACGGCGCTATAGAAGTAATCCAATTATTATTATTATTATTCCTTCCATAAAATTATTATGTTTTAATATTCTTAATTATTAGCCATAATCAAAGAAAGAATCAATAATTTGTATTGATTCAGTTGAATCCAAGTCATAAAGCAGCCCTGACTGCTGACTACCTTCATCAGGTCTGCAGTCCACAGTGTTACTTCACTGTACGGAACATTCCACCGGCTTCCAGACTTGACGGAGTAGCTGAGTTGATTTAACCATTTGTCCAGGAAGCCTTTGCAGTGTAACGAAGTGTGACTCAGGCGGTTGGCCGTCCGAAAGGGAAAGATTAATTGTCGACTCTTGTTGTCAATGTGTAAATATCAAATTTTGAGAGATCTTTGTCGTAAAACTTGACTCACACTTTGCAATACTTGATTCACGTAAAATTTGTAAAGAAATTAAAATAAATTAATTTATTTGTAAGAAACAAACAGCTCTTAATACAAATACACATACAAATAAAGTTTAACAAAAGGGAATCCAACAAAATTTCTTGTGCTAACAGTGGTTAAATACAGATGTTTTATATATGAAGCGAAAAAGAAAATAAAAAACGAAATAAGAAGGAAGGGGGGAGAGGAAGAGAAAGATAGGATTGGGACAGAAAATGCTCTAAATACATTTTATACTCGTGCACCAATTTGTGTTCGAACATATTACTTCGGTTCGATATTTTGAAAGGGCATTGCGAAGAATGTCGATATTGTAAAATTGTGTTTTTTTATATGTTATATTGGGCACAAATACGGCGAATTGGAGAATTTATTCTAAGATTGGTCCTGTATACAGGCAAATAAAAAAAATCGGTTTGTCCGGTTGGTCTTGATGGTAATGTTTATAAAAATAATGTTTATAAAGATAATGTTTATAAAGATAATGTTTATAAAGATAATGTTTATAAAGATAATGTTTACAAAGATAATGTTTATAAAGATAATGTTTATAAAGATAATGATTATAAAGATAATGTTTATAAAGATAATGTTTATAAAGATAATGTTTATAAAGATAATGTTTATAAAGATAATGTTTATAAAGATAATGTTTATAAAGATAATGTTTATAAAGATAATGTTTATAAAGATAATGTTTGTAAAGTTTAATGAAAGATACTGAAAATCGCCCTGGCGTGGGACCAAAAATTTACCAATTTTTTTCTTGAAATTACTTTAGCTATCTTCTATGACAATTAAACGGATCTGAATAACAACAGAGATAATAAGCATTACCTATACTAATATTTCAATGGAACCTGAATAAGTTAGTGGCTGAGTCGACAAATGCGTCAGGCTACCATCCAGGCGTTGCGGGTTCAATATATACAATATACGAGTATACCAAAAATATTCATTGTTATTTACTTATGCAGCAGGACTCTAATAGTAGATATCAGTTCACATAACTCATAAACATTTCCCTAAATTTTAGTCATTGAACCTTTTTGGGTTATTGAACATTGAAGTTATAATTAACAACAACTGCATAATTCATTCTTCTTTTGTCATGAAATTCTCAGTAAACAATAGCCTTCATTAACTTATTGCAGAGAGATATATGCTTCGATAGACCATTTCTGCTATTCATCAGAAATATACTCAGTGTTAACAACGATAGTGTTTCTATCTTTGAGTAACAATCACCCATCCACGTCAAGATGTTCTCGATGCATTTAATCCATCAATCCTAAGTCCAAGATTTACAACCTCGGGCAGACCGAGGACTTCAGGGGGCGGACAGTTATGAATAATCGAAGCATATAATGCATTTTCCGCTTATAATGATTGAATTAGCAGGAATTCAAATTTTGTCAGGTTATTCGTAACCCGAGAATTTGTGTTTCTCTTAAAACAAAAACAAAAACAATAGAGAAGATTTATAAGTTAGTGTTCATATCAGCAGTGATTTTGGTGCCGCCATGAATTAATTAATGATGTTTAGAGCTTAAAAGGAATAGTTAACCACCACGTTCATTGTGATTCATGAACGTCCACATGCATCCCGCTATGCGCCGCGGCCGCAGTGATTGCGTTGTGATTTACGCGTCATAGCATATTCTCGGCGAGGAGAGGAGGCGTAATGAAAACTCACGGACTATTAGAAACACATCACAAACAAAGTGTGTAATAAATATTCCCGTCATAAAGAGATAACATCAAACGGTACGAATAATTTATAACAACCCTATCCCCTGCAAGGGTCCAATTAAAGTTTTACACTCGTGTTAATTCCCCACGTCCCTCGGCAGGCGCACTCTCTCACTCGACTCTAACCAGTACCTTAGTCCGCTCCCCACATTTATCAAATATCAAATTGCCGGCCTGGTAACAAACACATATCGCATTATGTACACTATTTTTGAAACAGATGTTTCTGCGGTAAGACTTAATGACTAATTCACAGCAGGTTAGTGCCAGGCTATTGTTCAGGGTGTTGGTCCCTTCAGAGCAGAAATTCCATTGATATGCTTGGTATATGACCAGCTCAGGCACCGGGGCTCAATCGAAGACACAGTCAAGTTAACCTCTCAGAGGCTTAGCACACTGTACAGAGTGTACACTATAGAGGGCCCGGAGATACTTTAAGAGGAACAGCTGCACGGCCTGTTCCATACAAAACTTAATTTTATTTTTGAGGACAAAATACTCACCTAAAGCTAATGATATTTTTTTCATAAAAAATTATACTAAATATCTAGTGCGGATTGGAAGTCATTCATTTATTTTTGTTTTACATTATGAAATATAGGCCATTAATGGAATTGTATTTTCGCGATTATAGAGACAAACTTAAAAATTATTTGGGGGCTAAAGTTTTACCCCATCTGCTTTGAAAATATAATGAAAATAAAAATATATTAAAAAAATATTAAAATATTATGGTGGACTTTAAAATTAAATTAAAAATGACCAATTTATTTTGAACACAAATTTGCCGTACATAATTTAAAATTTCGACCCCAAAATTACGTTTTTTTTTTAAATGTTTTGTTTTTGTATTTTTATTTACGTAATCATATTTACATAGCAAATATGATATTTAAAAAAATATATAGTAAACCCGCTAAATTTCTAAGTTGCCTCTAAAATTATGTTTTTTTTCATGGCCTTTTTTCTTCATAATTTAAAACAAAAATAAATAAAATAATTCTCACAATTACCAGATATTTGCTAAACCTTTAATTAAAAAAACATATCATTCGGTTTGGATGGGTATTTTGGCCTCAAATCCAAAATTAAGTTATGTATGAAACAGGTAGTGCAACCGTTCCTGTTAATAGTACACAACTGAACAAATATGAAATGAGCCCCAAAATACCCAAAAAACCCCATGACGCTGTACAGAAACGGGCATTTGATATATTCCCTATATTAACAAACGGATTGCAATCTTTAGAGCACAGGTGTCAGGTGAGAATGTTGTCCTTGTTCTTCTACCATTTTAATGGAAGATACTCTGAGGAACTTGGATCACTGATCCCTTCGGCACCGATGTATTGTTGGAAAACACAAAAAATATATTCTTAACATTTGTTCTTGTACATGATTGCCATTTGTCACATGAGAGCGGGTCGTTTGTGGGACTCGTTCTTGACTCCAACAACACGAATATGGAATGATTTGTCGGCTTCTGTGTTTCCTCCCTCTCCTCAAAAGACCCCCACATAGCACAATTAATGACAAAAAAGTATTATGGATATTTTTGACAATAGGAAGGTGAGTAGATACTTTCAGTATCTCCGGTGAAAGACCACCATGAATGGTGGTTCTGAAGAATAAAACCTTTATTAATTGATAAACTAAAGTTCTTAAAAACTTAAGACAAGATTTTTGTGCATAGCGCAAATGGTAACAATTATTTTTATAAACAATAATTATTAGCCTGAAACACTCATCCAAATTGAAAAAAACCTTTCCGAGCAAAGATAAGACAATCCGAATAAGATAATCCGACAGAACTGACATCAGAAGGGTGCAGGTTCGAGCCCTGTCGGCGACATTTATCTTTGCTCGGAAAGGTTTTTTTCAATTTGGATGAGTGTTTCAGGCTAATAATTATTGTTTATAAAAATAATAAAACCTTTGTTTGATATAACTTCAGTCGGGTTGGGTGACTATTCTGGTTCTTTTTAAGGAAAATTCCTTATCACTTTCCCAAGGCTTAAATAAATTTTGCTTAACTGCGATTCCGAATACACATGTTAACAACAATATATTTTTAAAGGAGTTTGTGATTTAATTATAACAGTACTATCAAAAATTATAGGTGTACCACACATGTATTTTATAATTACGTGCTTCAAACGTGTACTTTATTATATTTTTTAGAATTTAAATCACTTTTATCGGACATTTCGGGTTTTCGGCGTGGGTACTTCACAAACATCGCAATTTCGGTACCTTTAATAGCGTCATTATGCGACAAATAATTATGTTTAAAGTTAGTACTTACGATAATGAGTTTTTCTTTTGTTAAAACTGCGCAAATAACGATGTTTTTATTAAAGAATTTCGTTCGCTAGACAGCTGTCATCCGAGGGTGCCAGAACCGCAGTTTACCAAGAAGTCTTTGAGCCCGAGGAAAAGCAGAGGGAATTGTTTTATTATTATTTTTTAAAAATTTATTATTATTGTTGTTTATTAATATTTACTTATTCGAGTAGTTGTTTAATTTTTATTATTTATTAATTATTATTTACTAATTAATATTTATTTATTTTTATTAATGTATTATTATTTAATTATTACTGTTTATTGATTATTATTTACTTATTATTATTTACCTACTATTATTTACTCACTGCTTCTTGTTAATAAAAATATGGTCACCCTATGATTGTGGCTAATTGGTACACAGATACTTTATGATAGTTATTTGGTTTTGCAATGAAATTATTATTGTTATAATCTATAAATGTACAGCCTAACTTTAGGATTCACTATTGATTTTATAGGTGTTTATAGTCTGAATAACTATGTATTATTAAAAAAATATATATATATGTCGTTTCACTAAAATTATAAAGCTGCTTATCTCAACACAGGACTGTCCTAGTGAGATGAGTGGCTACTTTTTCTTTTGTTTTTTAAATTTAATAATAAATAAATAAATTCTCCTTTAAAAAAAAAACAGAATAGGCCTCCTGATCAGAATATCTAGATAAATTGGGGATGCTATTATCCCATTTGCTACGTGCAGTCGGTACCTCGTCGTAGGCTATTTTATCTACGATACAATTCTTTGTTTCCATCGTAACTGGGTGACCACCTCCCCAGCCTTTCTGCATTATTATGCCTTAATTTATTAGTAATTAGCAATTGTTCAATAAAAAAAACATAAAGTATCTGCGTGAAACTGCTGGAATTTAGTTTAATATCCATTTCGCAAGATTTATGTCAGGCAGACAAGGTAAATCAATTGGGATTATCGACAAAGCGAAGTGTATTATATGTTATGTAGTTAAATAGGGTTCCTAGTTCGGACGGGCGCCAGACACAGACAGTTGACAACTGTGATTTTCTCGTTTTATGCGCCGCAGAACGCTTTCAATGCCCAAAGATGGACATCGTCAATTTTCTTCTGAAACAAATTCACACGACTCGGCATTCCACAAAACGAGAAAAAGCAGTGAAATATGACGTATGCGTTATGTGCATGTTACGTTAATGGAAAATTTAATGACTGGACGAGATTTCACATTCCGTGTGACTATATTGAAAAATATATTTGCAGGCCTATGAATCAGAAATGCTTTTTTCACAATCTTTGCTGAGAGATCTTTTTTGTCTTAACTATTATTATGCTTTGAATACCCAGAACCTGTGATACTAAGGCATTGCCAAGTAGGATATGTTGTGAGGCTGAAGGAGTGGGGAGGGAAAGAAAATGAAAAAGAGGAAGTTAGTGACGTGTCTTGGTATTAAGATCTTGTCACCAAACACGGCTGAGGCCATTTAGGAGGCGGCTATGGGTACCGTCGCCGCGGGAAACATTAATAAGACAACCAACACCTCTGTCATAGGTCACTTTAAGTGGCTGGCTGCGTTTGGTGTCTTTGCAGGGGTATCCGGGTTTATGGGGTGAGGTTTGTTCAGGTCTTGGCGTCGGATACGTCTGCCCACCGGCTGCGTGGTGGGTCAGATCCGGAGAGTCCGATTGTGGGAGAAACCCATTGACCTCTCTAGCCGGACTATCTCGATTCATTGCCTTGCATCGTAGTGGGAGGGATGGATTAATACGGCCGTCACTCAAGGACTCAGTGACCTTCTGATTCTTACCCACCCTTCATACTGTTTTCCTTCCTAGAACTTTCTCTCTTTCCTTTACTTGAAAAGACCCACCACACAGCATCCCACAGGTTATACAGCCCTTGCGGGAAATTATTTTACTCAGGACTTCCGTGTGATGTTAATGTTTAAATAAAACAAAAAAATTTAAGCAACGTTTCGATTCCAGTATCTCAAAGATTCATCGGCCCCTCGTGTGATGAACACTTTTTAACAATTGACTAATAAAAGCAATTAGCTGCATCGGTTCTCTTGAGAGAACCATAAGGGTTGCCAATCATCACTTCTAAAGTAAAAGAACTGCTAAATACAACACTGTAATAATTTCCCAGACATTTGTATTATTACCACTGCTGCTAGCGAGATCTGAACATTATTGGTAGCAATATTAACAAATAAAAAATGATACCTTCTATTGTATGAAACAACAAAATAATACATACTCGTAGAGGTTTATTAAATTATTTGGAAAACATTAGTGTTTCCCTGTGAAGTGTAATTAGGTTTGCAAAAGCGCAAACGTGGGGAAAAGCACGAGACGAGAAGAGTTCTCTGGCCTGTTCCGAGTCCTGAGCGAGCTGTTTAGCTTAATAGGCATCGGCGAGAATGGGGGTTCGGGAAAGCTTCAAAAAGCTACGCCACTTTTAATCCATATGTCCCCAGGGTCTGATCTAACGCTGATAGGGTCTGCCCCTCTCGGGTTTACCCTAGTGTGCCCTTAATGCCCCAGCCAGCACCGCCCCTGGGGCATTTTGAATTCAAAAGAACTCCATTCCACGCCGACACCTTTGGCGGGCGAAATGAAATGAAACAATCTATTCTAAATTCGAACAATTTCTGCTTACTTGTTGTCGGTCATGCTTTCCCCCTTCCCGAGGGGTTGGGGTGGGGGGTGGTGGTGCAGGAACGGTTATTTAAAATGAAAATTCTCCGACAAGGAAAACTTTGTTAATATCCATCTGTTACTTTAAAAAAGATTTTATTTTTTTTTATATAAATCTCCTGTGAAAGAGTGTGTGAATATATTCCCTTTATCAGGATTCATGTAAGCCCCCATTTAAGGAACTGAAATATCTGACGATTTCCGAATTATTTAGATAACGGAGTTTTGCGTATTAATACTGTCATCTCCAGAAAGGTTTTCACTAAAACACTCAGCATGACAAGATTTAGTGAAAACCTACTGATACCACAAGTCAACAAAACAATATTTCAAAAAGGACCTTACTACATGGCAATTAAAGTACATAACAACATTCCACGTACCTTCATACATGTTTACTTCATGGTTTGTTTGGCCATCGAGTAAACAAATAATATCGTTTTTTCACGCACCTTGTTTCAGCGAGATATGTAAATAAACATTGTTATTTGTAACTAAATAATTCATAAACTTTATTGCGTACACCACACATGTTGTAAACACATTTATTACACATCTTTACATGCCGATTGTACATACATGATATTTTCATAAGAAGCAATTACTTTGTGGCTTAATATTATACTAAATAATTCTTTTAAACCACTAATATTTTTGTATTTTTGTAACTTATTATATTTGCCGTGCGGAGCTTGATGTGAGCGAAACGGGTTGGCGTAAAAATATTGTAAATTAGTGGTTTATAAAAAAGTATTTGTTTCTTTTAATAGGATATATTTGATATACTATGTATGATACGTTTATGTAAATATTTTGTTTGTATTACTAATTTAAAAAATATATATGTAATAATTCAACAAACACACGAACTATTTCTATTTACATCATCACTAAAAACATTCCTTCCTTACAAATTTTTAATCCTTAAATGAATACTTTGAATACATATATTGAACCCACTTAGATTAAACTTGCCTACATTTATTTTATATGTGTATTTTATTTATTTATTCTTATATTTAAAAAATAAAAACAAAAACATTAGCCACTCATCTCACTAGGACAGTCCTGTGTTGAGATGAGCGACTTTACAATTTTAGTGAAACGATATATTATATATATACCTATATATATATAATTTTTTTTTTAAATAACACTAAATGTATTCAAACTATAAATAACTATTAAATCTACAGTAAATCTTTAAGTTGTACATTTATAGATTACAATCATAATAATTTCATTGTAAACCAAATAACTATCATAAAGTATCTGTGCTCCAATTAGCCACAATCATAGGGTGACCATATTTTTGTTAACAGGAAGTAGTGAGTAAATAATAATAGGTAAATATTAATAAGTAAAAAATAATCAGCAAATAGTAATAAGCATATAATAATACATATGCAATAATAAGTAAATAGTAATATGTATAAAACAATAAACGTAGGTAAATAATGATAGGTAAATAAAAATATGTATATAGAAATAAGTTATAAGTAAATGATAATAGGTAGGTAATATACGAATATTTAAAAAAATATATTTATGTAACCGTATATGTATTTTGTGTTTAAAATGTAAGGCAAAGAATGCACATATGAGCTATATACCCTTTGTACTTTTTACTATTATTTGTACAATATGGATTTCTGTATTATGAATTTTGAATATGTACTGGTTTTCTTATTTATATTTGACGACCTTCGTTGCAGAGTAGTTATATATTCTAACTGCGGATCCAGAGGTCTCGGGTTTGAAATCCGGCTAAAATGAATTTTAACAACATAAAAAAAATGGCGACTCGTTCAGAATTATAGATTATAGACTCTTAGAGTCGCCCTGATGAAATACTAAATACCCGACATCCGGAATCGAAACATCGCTTTAACTAGCCAGTTACTTCCTGACCTTTACGCTTTTGTGTTTTGTCGAGGTCAGCACCCAAAAATACACACATTGCAAGCTGCTAACTTAAGAAATACCACGAATGATTTTTCTGTTAATTCCATACGTATAATTAGTAAAATATATAAGGATTCAAAATATTATAATCCTCAAACTGTAATCCTTTAAAATCTGTATGAAACACGTACTGAAATTTTAAGTGAAACTGTGAAAATTGCTTTCACTGGTTTTCAAAATGCACCCATTTTTAGACATTTTGAAACGTATTTCATAAAATTTAAGTAAAAACAATTTGAGAATTTTTGTCTTACGAATCCTTACACATTTTCCAGCCTACCCTAATAGAATTTACAGATTAATCATATGTGGTATCGCTTGGGTTAGCAACCTGCAAGGTGATGTTTAGGGCAATTTTTGAGTGTTGAACATTAATCAATAGTTTTTTTTAATGCGCGTAGTACTAAAAAAATACACAATGTAATTATGTGAAGGTTGGGTTCTTTCAATTTTGATGTCATTATTAAGCAATTATGTGTGTTGTAAATAAATTTGAATATCGCTAGAAACACTCAATGACACTTGCGCGGCATTGACAGTGCACCCCTAAACCTGCAGGTCTTTGCATTTTTAATGCGGCTGGGGCGACAGGGAGCAAGGGTACCAGGGACCAGGGTAGCAGGGGCGCAGAGAGGTGAGAGGGTAGCGATTGTGGTACCGAATGGAGATGTTTTGGGTGAGAGGCGTCACTTCGTGTGATGTGATCAGATAACCATCTCCCGCGCGATGATTCAACACTGCAGAGCTTTGCGCGCCGATTCCCCGGCAGATACGAATTAATCCGCTCTTTCACGGGGCCGTTTCAATTGTGCGCGCGCACGAAGCTGTGAAATTATTATCAGATTGGTTGGTAGGAATGATTTTTTTGTGGCTAAATCAGTTCCCGATTACTTCCACAAAGCTTTAATACGATTTTTAAAAGGAACTTTTTATTTACAGGCAAAGCTCGCTAGGGACTGAATTTGAAACAAAATGCTTTTGAACTTAATCACGTATTATGTGCTATAATATATGTTAAAGAAGGTTAACTGGAACATATATATTAACCCCTATATTCTTGGAACTGGTTTGGTGGAAAATGTACATATCACATGGTTTTTTAAATTCTATCAGTAGGAATAATAAGGAACTACAGTGAAAAATATAATGGATTTAAAAATATATATTTATAAAGATCAGCAAACGCCGATTCTCAATACATAACTTTTATTACATACAATTATATGTTGAATTTATAAATCGTTTTTTAAAAGTGTATAAATCATCTCATCAAAACACCTTGTTATGTTGTTAACATTGTATTTGGAAAATCTGACGTTACGTGGGCATTCTTTTTTTGGAATAATATGGACATTTTTATTTTTCACATTTGTTTTATATTTTAAATGTGTATTTTTTTAGTTTTAGCGAAATTTAAATTTAATTTTGGTAACTTTATGCTCTATAATTGAAATTAAAAATAAACAACTATTATTAGTGATATATATTAGAGTATACACGAGCAAATCAATTATCAATACGGATAACATGATAATATTAATTCTCAATACTATTATTATTCATTCAGTTAAAGTTTCTAAAAAGATACGTAATTTTATTACTTATGTATCGTGATAGTTTACCTCGAATATAAAATAAAATTGTGTACCGTAAAGCTCATCCCTTTTTTGACATTTGACATTCTAACCTCACAACTGATCAAAACCGACTGGCCATATATTGAGAACGTTTGGCAGGCTTCGAAAAATTGAAACTTTGAATATTATTTTAACTTCGAAAACTAACTTTAGAAAAAAAATCGGCATAATGGTATTTAAGCTTAAACGTCATTATTAATAAAAAAAATTAAAAAATTGAACTCCTAGTCCTTATTATAGGATACAAATTTTTTTATCAGTGCCATAATAACCCTATGTATAATATATAAGGCCAGAGCATATTCATAATACTCATCTCAATTGTAATGAAGGACTAATTGTGGGGCTGTAATGTAAAACTGCGCATTTCCAAAAATCTAACTTTTCAGTAAAGCCAAAAAACGGTACAAGCATCTAAATATATATTTATTTAAATATTTGAAAGAAGAAATGGTTTCATTGCTGCGATGTATTAACTTGGCATTGGATAAATAATATTATAAATTCATGTTTTCTTTTAATAACCTGACATATTCAGGTCAGTTTGATAGATTCGCCTACCTTAACAAACAGACTGCAATCTTTGGAGCACAGACCTCAGGTGGGAATGCTATCCTTCCTTTACTGGTATTTTAGTCGAAGATGCTCTGAGGAACTAGCGTCATTGATCGCTTCGATACCGGTGCATAGTCGGGAAATACGCAACATTTGCACACGGTCGACATTTGTCACATGAGAACGGGTCGCTTTTACGACTTGTTTCCGTGTTCGACAGCTTGGCTGTGGAATGATTTGCCGACCTTTGTGTTTCCTCCATCCTACAACATGGGTCTCTTCACTACAAGTTCATTCCTTCCTATCCTCTAAAAGATCCTCCACACAGCATCCCCAAATATGATAAAGGCCTTGGGGGATTTTTTTTCTTGAAAATTTTGATGTACAGAGAAGACTACGAATATATTAGGTTCCCTTCATGATTCAGTGTCCAGCAAGGAAAACAAAATAATCCTTTCCTTTCATTGCTTTCAAATTTGGTGACGGTTAAATACATCTGTTAATATAAAACAAAATACTGTGTTTGGCAGAAGAAAAATTTTTCCTTTTTTTTATATGAATACCGCACAAGAGTCCCAACTGATCCCAACCGTCTGGAGCCAGTGAGACTATGGCATTCCCAATTGGGGAATATTGTAAGGCTGAAGATATTGGGGAGGGGAAGGAGAAGGGGAAGGGGGAGATGGGGAAATATCTGGCTATTCAAATATGGTCACCAAACACGGCTAAAAGCCATTTCAAGCAACGTTTTAATTTCTATTGAAGATAGTACACATGGCATGAGATGAAAAATAGAAACTTTAGGATAAAATGGTACAAATTCTTTTGCAGTAAATAGTACATTTTGTAAAAAGGGTGTTCTTGAGATGATAAAATGAGATGATTTTGACATTTTATCGTAAAAATAATAATGTCAGTCTATTCGTAATCCTCGATTTTACCTGACTGAATGTTTAACTCAATTTCGCCCATTTTAAAAATAGGCACGATTGTTCCTAGGTATACAAATAAATATGGATGAAGATCATTAGATTGCATATTCCTAGCTCTTTAAGTATGTTACCTGATGAAAACAAAAATTGTTTTAAAATAAAACAGGTAATGAATATATTAATGACTTGGCTGGCTGAATAAATTGATTGTGTTAGATCATTGGGAAATGTTGTTTTATTAATAAAAAAAAGTATTTTGTATTTTTTATTTTTTAAGAAAATAAGTAAAAATAGTTTCAAATAGATTATTATGAAATATTTGTATTTTGAAGGATTAATGTGGTTCTAAATGTTTTATTTTATATAGATATATAAGTACCTATTTTGTACACTTATAATAAGAGGATTTTAAAAGAAAAATACCTTTTAATCAAAGTAGTACAGAGTAATCCCTTTTTAGAATAACTTATTGAAGCTTGTAAACCTCATTTTGATATATTTTTATACTCTCAAAATGAAACATGAAACCGACAATACAGTCCCAGCTGCTGCTATTATCTTTATCTTTTCTGTGTCTTTTCGGTTTCATTTTTAATTATTAATGTTGTTAATATTATCTTCGACAAAATGTAGGTATTTTGAGTCTGTTCTATAGACATTTCAATGGAGCCTGCTCGAGGGAGCTGGCAGCGTTGATCCCCTCCGCGCTGGTGCACGTGCGTAAAACTCGATGGGCATGAGCGGAACATCCGTTCACGGTTGATGTCGGCTTCATAAGAACGGGTCGTTTTGCCGACTTCTTTTTATGTAAATCCACTCATTTGTGGAATGAGCTACCGGCATCTGTTTTTCCTCCAACATTTAATCCGGGCATCTTCAAAGCCCACATTAATAATTCCTTTCCTACATCCCCCTCCACAACCCGTCTCACAACGTTTCCAAGCGGGTAACGATATAGTTACCCTGTACATGCTCATACATACAGAGGCGCTCTTGTGAGGTGTCACATAAAAAAATAATAATACATAAAATAAATTAAAAAAAAATTAAATTCTCAATGATGAAAAATATAGTAAAAGTAGTTTATCGCGAGCTATTTATCTTATTTTGTACATTTCTCTGACGTTAATAAAAATAATATTATCGTAGGGTTAAAAAAAAACAGTACAAATCAAAACAAGAAAATAATTTTCGATCAGGCGCTTCGAATTTTTAGAAAAGCAAAATCTATTTTTAATATTTTTGATTAGATTTAAAAACATATTCTATTTTTCATCACAGAAAATATATAAAGAGTGTGCTAAATAAGCATGGTGTGGGTCGAATATATTGTATTCCTCGATAAAAGATTATAGGCTAGTAAAATAAAACGTTGATATCAATTTACGTTATGAAAGTCGTAATATCGGAAAAGGAGTAATTTAAAAAAAAATATTAAACTGAAAGGTTAGTTCATCCACACGTTCAACAAAAAAAAAAAGATATACAAAGCTTGATGACAGATATGTATAATTATGTACATATTACACTTATGTATAATACAAATAGACTAGAGCACACTTACAATACTCGTCTCAATTTTAATGAAGGATTAATGGTTCCTAAGCATACAAACAAATATGGACAAAGACCTTTAGATCACATGATTCCTAGCTGTTTAAACATGTTACCCGCTGAAATAAATATTATTGTAAAAAAAACTGTATTAAAACTGAAGAGTTACAAATACATTTGGACGAAGGACGGGCATGTATTACTTAGAAACAATGAAGACTCTACAGTAATCCGGATAAACGATTTCAACGATATACCACTCCGGTAAATATGATCTACGATAAGGCTGCTTTAGAAGAAAATTAATAATTTCGTTGTGAAAATGGATTCCACTGACGAACATTCGATCATTGACGCGCATATTTGGGCTCCAGTTCTTGTGTAACAAGGATTGGAGATTTATTTATTTTTTTATAGTTACTCCACACAGGAGACCCTGAGGGAAATAATTTCCCTCAAGGCCTATATCATCTTTGGGGATGCTGTGTGGAGGGTCTTTTAGAGGATAGGAAGGAGTGAACTTGGGTCTTGAAGAGACCCATGTTATAGGATCGACGAAACACAGAGGCCGGCAGATCATTCCACAGCCGAGTTGTTGAACACAAGAATGAATCGTAGAAGCGACCCGTTCTCATGTGACAAATGTCAACCGTGTGCAAATGTTGGGCGCGCGTTTGGCGTGTTCCCCGACTATGCACCGGTTCCGAAGGGATCAATGACGCTAGTTCCTCGGAGCATCTTCCATTAGAATACCGGTAGAACAAGAAGATTCAACTGTAAATAATATATCGCATCAAATAATAGGACGAAAGTGTTCAAACGCATCGTATTTAAACACACACACAAAAATGTTGTAAAAACTGGACAATAACAAAAGACATCAACCTTTTCTTGCTATAATAGTAGATTTCCCCATTTTATTTTATTTTTCTTATTTAATTAATTTTTTTCTTTAAGTTATCTTCATGGTTTTTTCTCATAACAACAAAAATTATTAAAATAAAAAAGCAATTTTTTATTTTTTATTTCATCTTATTTTCTATTACAATATTATTAGCAAGTATTATATAGTAATTACATTTAAGTAAAAACTCGCTTGTATGAGTAAATACATATAAACAAATTTTAAAATAATACTAATTACGAAAAAAAAACATTTTTCTACTGCCACTAACTAACATACTAAGTATACCCACGCACTGCCTTTGCCTATGTGGGATTTTTTTGTTATACATTATATACAATACTCGTATACATAAATTTATACATATTTAGACAAAAAAAATTACTGCATCGATTTTGTTAATTATTTTCTATGTTTTTTTTTCCGTAACTGTATATAAAAAAAAAAAATTAAAAATCTCTTATTTTATAACCTGTATTTGTTTTATAAATGTATTTAACAAAAAAAAAATAAATAAAAAATATATTGAAAACTTAGCTAGCTGAAAGAAGCTATTATTGATAAGGAAATATTATTTTATGTACGATTTATTGTTGTCGTTTATGTTTTTAATTCATTTTTTGTTTTTATATTTTTGAGTAAGATTCTTGAGAAATACTTATGGTTTAAGTTGTGTTCCTTTTTTATATTTTTATTTTATGTACATATATTTTCTAACCTCAACTGTACATTTTGAGTTTTGAATAACAAGCTCCCGTTAGACAAAATACAAAAAAGCAGTTTATCGGGACTCTTTGCATTGTATTTATTTTTGTAAAATTATTATTTTTTTTAATCAAATATGTGTACATAAGTTTGAATGTATGTAAAGTAAAATTTCATGGATGAAAGCGCAGATAACAAATTTAAAGCACTTGCAACGGACATAATTTTACGTCACATGAAACGTTCACTTCCCCGTATTAGCCTTAATGGGACTCTTTGAAATATAATGGTCGAGAGGTCATTGAAAAAGTGCCATAATGCCAACAAAATGCCGCAGGCCATTTCGTAATTGGCTTCCTTACTAAGCACCCTTTCAAACTATTATGTAATATTTTCATGGTTCATTGATGTCCCATTCAGCGCGACTGCAACTTGTGAAGTCGCGCCACTGGAGTATTTGTAAACTTATTTAAAATGAAATGTCCTTTGTCATAATTCATTGCGAAGGACTTTACAAGTTGTTGATTTTTTTGAGTTGCAAAGTTGTTGAAAGAGTTTGACTGTGGGATTGAACAATTGCAATTATTTCTATTGATCGGTGAGAACTGGCTTTACTATCTACTTTTGTCTTTGATATCTTCGATATTTGAATTTCGTATTCCAATCCATTTCCCTGAAAAAATTATTTTCGTTAAATTGATTTATTTTTTGCAAAATTTCTTCAAAAGATTTGTATTCACTTTGTGGCGTCATTATTAATAAATAAATCACAAAATAACTTTGTATTCTCCACTTTATTAATATATACGGATCCCTTAGGGCGATTTTTCACAAAAATTACGCTATACAAATCATCCGATTATTATTATTATTATTATGTCAACATGTTTCGAAAGTAATGCTGTCTTCATCAGGAATATATAGAACAGTAAAAAACAATAATGCCAAGTATCGACAAAAATTGATTAAAGTAGGTAAGTTATTAATCAAAAATTGTAATAAAAACAATATTATTAAACATTGAATAACAAATTTATACTAGAATTTAATAAGAAAATAAATTCAAAATACAGATATTTAAAAAAAATATTTCATTATTAATTATTTTTATTTTGATTTCTAAAATTTCAAATTTGTTTAATTATAAACTTGTATGCAAATTTTTTAAACCTTTATTTATATCAAAATAATAACAGGTTTCTATAATACGATTGGCGAATTCAGAATAATTGTTATTATTTAAACGCCTTAGGTATTCCTTAACTCTAATACTGAAATTTCTAAAAGTATATATTCCTAATTTTAAATTAATTTATTTTTTGACAGTTTAAATTACTTTTTCACAGCCTCATATCTCACCATTGAAATGATATAGGTAGCAAAAATGTAATCTTCAAATAGATTTCTATCCTTATGAAATACTAGGGATAATATCTAAGCGTCGAAAGATTTTTCTAAAATTGTTTTTATTCAATTTTAAGTCGTTATTAGTTTTATAATTTCTTCAAATGATTGATAACTTTGTGGCATCATTATTAATTATATAATTGAAAATACACTTTGTATATACCACTTTACTTAAAATATATAAATATTTCTACATGTTTCGATAGCAATGCTATCATATATAGTAACTATTCTGAATTTGCAAATCATATTTTAGAAACCAATCATTCGTTTGATATAAATAAAGGTTTAAAAGTTTTACATACAAATACAACTGGTTTACAATTAGATAAATTTGAAATTTTAGAAATAAAAAAAGTGTTAATAGCGAATTAAATTTAATAAATAATCAAATATTTTTTAAAAATAGCTATCTCTTAAATTTATTTTCATATTAATATTAATAATAATAATTTATATTTCTAATTTAAATGTATTATTTAATGTTTTATAATTATTTTGTCATTAACATTTTTTATCTGTTACTTACCTACTTTAATTCATTTTTGTTTATGCTCATATTTTGTATATCGTTAAATTATTGTTTTAAATTTTTTATCATTTTTCTATTCTTGAAATTATTTTTTTAGTATTCATTTATTCCCGAAGATGGCATTGCTATCGAAACATGTAGAAATATTTATATATTTTAAGTAAAGTGGTATATACAAAGTGTATTTTCAATTATATAGTTATTAGTTTTGTTTGAATCAGTGTAAAATTCGAAGTAAATCGAACTTACTGATTCAAACAATTCGTTGATGAATCGAATTCAATTGATTTGTAATATTAACAGTTATTGTGGTACGTAATAAAATTGACAAAAATAATTTTATCTTATATTTAATGTACAGGAGCTCCTTCTAAACCCCTACTCCTTAAAAGCAGAGTCCGGCAGTGTAATAATGCTGCTTCAATGGTGATAAGATTTGATTAATTTTCAACATTAACAGAACGATTTAGTTGAGGAAACATGTAAGTCAATTCGTATTTAAAAATAGATATGAATCCATAAAACTCTTCGCAATATTGGGGGTGCATCCACATACGAGTAACAGGGTGAAACGTGGTGACATACGGCGACCGCGGAATTACCGCTGGCGTCACGGGCGATAAAATACAGGCCAACAAATGCCGGATCGTGGAAAAAATCCGCACACAAAAAGACTAGATGAATGGACCAAATCCAATCAATTTTATAATAAGCCCATAACCCCGTGCTTTGAGCGCGGTGATGGGGTGACAGCAGATAGTTGCAGTCACAGTCGCAGTATGTCCACTGGTGCAGTCCGACAAGAACCGCGAACAAAACGTAAGGTGTGAACATAGTTTTTTTCTCAAAATATAGCGGAATATCTAGGAGAATAAAAATCATAAATGGATTAATTTATTAGCTAAAATAAGTCAGTAGTAACCATAGAGCAAATGATACATAGAGATACCCTAACACGCAAGGGGAAGAAACCAAAATGAGAGGGGCAGGAGTGAGCTAGGCTCGACACCAATTTTAGTAAAATAGCAAATAAGTAAAAAGGTTCGACTTATTTTCAAAAACCAAATATTTTATTAGAGCATTTAGTTCGATCCTTTTTATAAATGCTTTGTAATTTGCTTACCGCAATCAAAATCACGCGAAACAAACGTGGACGGCTGTGAACTAATTTAGCCAAAATGCGTGTCACGTGATCATTGCCTCCAGTCGTCGAAATCATGCTTAGGGAAAGTCTATGAATTCTAACGTCAGTTATGTTTGTCTAGTTATCTTCATGTTCCCATCAATTTTGACGATTTTATTAAGTTCTAAAAGGAAACAGGAAGTTAGCATGGTTTTGAACCCGTAATATTTTATTTTTATTAACATTTAAAAACTTTTTAAATACTTTTAAAGTTTGGCAGCGGGTACATATTGAAAACATGTCGACGGTCCCAACGAACAATGTCGGATGTGCAAATGGTAACTTCTTATTAGAGCTATTTAAAGTTTCGTTTTTACGTGTTTAGAGTTTCAAGTTTATATTTTTATTGTTTTCGAGGTGAAGAAATATATGGTAGTGTCATTTTTATGTTTTTCATAAACCTCTATCTATTTCATTGGAAAAACATAATATTGCGACTACTATAGCTCTTATGCAAAATTACCAATTTACACATCCGACATTGTTCGTTGGAACCGTTGATGTACGAGGTTTGTTCAAAAGAAAAGGTGAATTTTGAATTTTCGCGGGCTGTGTACATTCGATTATCGATTTTTTTTTGTTATTTTGGTACACTTATGTTTATCATATGTTAGCATTTTCAGCCATTTTGGATCAGTGGTTTATTTTTGATAACTGGAAAGGTTAGTCACGTTTTTGGGTGTTCTTCGATTTTTTACTTTTTCTTATTTTAGTAAAAAAACTAAAATAAGAAAAAGTAAAAAAATTGAAGAACGCACAAAACGTGACTAACCATTCTAGTTGTCAAAAACAAACCACTAATCCAAAATGGTTGATAATACTAACATATGATAAACATATGTGTACCAACATAAAAAAAATCGATAATCGAATGTACACAGCCCGCGAAAATTTAAAATTCACCTTTTCTTTCGAACACACCTCGTATATATAGCATCGTACATTTTTTTTAAATTTACAAGCGGTATATGTAACACGATGATGGACAAAGGTATCGGATGATATTTCTGATGAGAGAAAACAGAGCAAATATGAGGATTCATTATAATCCATAAACCTACATTTAGTAGATATAGGACTACATCAGAGCGTAGTGTATTTATATTTAAAAAGGAAGAATAAAAAAAAACACACACACACATAAAATAAAACTAAGCGTTTCAAGAAACTTTCAAATATGTATGAGTTTGAGTAAAATTAAAAGTTTTAATGCAACTTTCAATTAGCAACATAAGATCAGTAAGTCTTCAATATACATCATCCGTACCTACACAATAAGTAGGCCATAATTTAACAAACATCTTGTTTTACCTTGGGGTAATACTGGATGTGAAACTAAATTTTATCGAACAAACTAATGAGGTTATCAATAAAGCCATTAAAATGCTGGGATTCATAATTCTTATTTCAAAACCTTTTCGCAACATAAAGACCCATACTCCCTTTACACCGCGTATACCCGCGTATACCCTCACTTAGAATATTGCACCTATATGGACACCTTTATACCAAGCCCATATTGAAAGAATCGAAAGCATTTAACGTAAATTCTTTGAGCACATAAATTATAAATTTAATTTGCACTTTGCAAATGATACCGAATTCTTAAAGTTCCGTAATTTCATCACGCTTCAAACGCGACGCTTAATATTTGATCAAATCATGTTACTTAAAATTATGAATAATGACCTGGACTCTTCAGAGCTCATTAACTTTATGAACATTCACATACTTAACCCGAGAAACCGTTTTTATTTTATTTGCCCGCATGCAGGACCAATCTTAGGATAAATTCTCCAATTCCCCGTATTAATATAACTCACGAAAATATCGAGCCGAAGTAATACGTACGACCACAAATTGATGCACTAGTATAAAATGTATCGGGAGCATCTCCTGTCCCAATCCTATCTTCATCTTCCTCTCCCCACTTCCTTCTTATTTTTTTTTCTTTTCCTTTTCAGCTTCATAAATAAAACAGCTGTATTTAACCACTGTTAGCACAAGAAACTTTGTTGGCTTCCCCTTTGTTAAACTTTCATTGTATATATATTTGAAAAAATAAATAATCAAATAATTTATTTATTTTCCCCTTAATTCCATTGCAAAAGTTTAAATAAAGATTTTGGTTTCTAGAAAACGTCAAAAGATTATTTTTTATTAAAGCCTTTATATAAAGTTCTAGTCTTTCAACGCGTCCTTGAGGTAAGATTTTGAAATAATTACCCACGAAATATAAGACAGCCTAGTATCATCAGCGTCTTTTAAATTTAAATTATTATTACAGTAGCAAAATGCATTGAACATTGCATAAATTGAAAATAATAAGCTATAACAGAGCCAATCCCTCAAACAATTTCCTCGCAGATACGTACACAAGTGACGTTAACATTTCTACGAGCATTTTAACGGTGTCATCAACTCATCCAATCAACGTAAGAACCAATCGAATTACAATGTAAACGTCCCACACGACGTATCACCGTAGTTTCCACGTGCGTTATACGTTATTCGTCGTCTGGTGATAATAAAGACAGATTGCATTATTTGTGCGCATGGCATGGCGCCCAAACAAAGACTGCCTAATGACGTCACAATGCCCCGTGCATATTTTGTTTACTTTATACTTCCTTCCTCCTCCTGAACTCCTGGCCCTCCCACCTCCAGTAGATGAGTATCGTCCCGGTTGTATTAAAGTGTAGTTATGTAGTAAACTCAAATAAGTATAGACGCCATATAACCCTGTTAGCGAGATAAAATAAAGACAGGGTGTTCAAAAACTTTTCACTTACACGTTCAACAATCTGTCAGTCATTTAATTCTACTAAAAAACTTATTTTAAACGCAGCGTTGAAACTTTAATACTCCGTGACAGAGATAACTAACTAACTAACACATCACGCCGTTTCCCCGCAGGGGTAGGCAGAGAGGGTAGACCGCCACAAAACTCTGTCCGGAATACAGTCCTCGCTTCATTCACAGCCATATCGATACCTTAGTTCAATAGGGAAATAACTTGAAATTTCTGGGTTTTGAGTTAATGATAAAAAATGGTAAAGAAACTCTCCTTTCTCACATTTCAATAAGTCTAATTCGTCCTAATTATGTAGTCGGAAAATTCTTTATGGAATTATAATGAAATCAGCACATTTTTAGTTCAATGGAGAAACATGTCAAATGTTTCCATTTGGAACTTAATAAATGTAGCCATTTACACCTATGAAATGATAGGTTGATTTACACGATTCATCTATTGTTATGTTATAGGTGGACAAAATAATATTTACATCGGAGCGATGTCTTTATGAAAAATTTTCAAATCCAGTTTTCTCAAAATGAGGTATTTTGAGTTAGTTGTTATTTTGAGTTGTTGCTTATAATTTTTTTTTTAAATATTGGTAAAAGAATGAGAGTACGTGGCATTTTAGACACGAACTTAGCTGTGTTCGATGTTATGGCTATTCAAGCTTTTCAAAACCACAGCCAAAGAAACATTTAGAACGTACCATATTACTTTCTTATTTTAAAACACGAGAATATCACTTGAAAAATATGAATATTAAAGGTTATTTACTTAAATTTTCAGGTATCTACCTATATAACTATATACCAATATATCATAACATAGACTAAAAGCAACTTGTACAGAAAAAAACAGACTAATTAGCTTAAGCCTCGTTTTGTAACCGGATACTGTACTAACTATAATGATGTTAAATATAATCCGGAATTTTAGTCTGTTATGGTAGCAATACTCTGAATGGTGAGCTATGACATAGTGAAATTTGTAAGCTATAAGTAAAACGGGTTCAAATCCCGGCGTGCGAAAGTAAATTTTATTTAATTAATTTGTGCTGTTTCAAAATTAATTCATTTAAAAATAACATGTAGTATATTTGCGCACGTTCCAGAGTGGAAGATACTCTCAGTATCGCCTTGGTGAAAGACCACAATTCAGAATTGAAACGTTGCTTGAAATGGCTTTTAGCCGTGTTTGGTTACTAGATCTGAATAGCCAGGTATTTCCCCACCTCTCTCTTCCCCTTCTCCTTCCACCCCCCAATACCTTCAGCCTCACAACATTTCCCAATTGGGGATGCCATAGTCTCACTGGCTCCAGACGGTTGGGAGCAGTTGGGACTATATATTAAAAAAAGTTTCGCTCACAAAGTTAACTCTACTAATTTTATTTCAGGCGTGTATTTTCTGATATCTTTTTCGAAATGTGCCAAAATGTCTAAAAGAGAAAAGTAATTTTAATATATTTTTAAAAATAAATATTACGTGAACTTCCTGAACACCGTTCACTTTCTCCGCAAAGAGCCAAGGAGGGTGCATGCCTTCATACATATTCAATAGATGCACCCTTCATTCAAACCTAGGGCGCCCTTAGAATGTGACTACGCGCGGCCCGGCCTCGCCGAGTGCGCGCTGTTAACGAACCACCTTCACATCCTAAGCGCCCGTGGAAGCCTCGCACTGCGGGGTGAATTCTGTTATTCGCTATAAATTGTCAATAGGCATTGTGACGGACAGGAAATATTACGATTTTTTTTTTTAAATTGATAAAAATATGTTTTAAGTATTGCCAGTTTGTTTCAGTATACTTATGCATAACTTTAGGAATTACGGCCATGATCTAAGCCAAAGTTATCGTTACTTTATTACCCAATGAAGACAGCCTCCGTGGTTGAGTGGTTACTATTCTCGGCTATTAATCCAAATGTAGTGGTTTTAAATCCCGGCGTGCGCATATAAGTTTTATTTGATTAAATTGTGTTATTTCACAATTTATTCGTTTAAAATAACATATAATATGTTTGCGGCGCGAGTGGTAGACACTTTCAGTATCGCCCTGGTGAAAGACCAACATT